>OX453068.1:5387492-5695264 GCA_949699795.1 Spicauda simplicius
AAAAATATAAAAAAGAATTTTCACACATACTAGGTCTTTCATTTGATAATTACACGATCCATTTATTATATTTTGTAATTATTTCCCTAAAGGTCGTATAATTAATCACCAATAAACGTTTGAGCGTGACAGTACCTGCAATAATACGTTCAAGAAAGAAAGGTCATTAGTATATATGAAACCTCCGCTTTTTTGTAGTCATTCGAATTCGGTCGTATAACCAGCGTTTGTGTTACTGTTTTGTTTTTTGTTTATATTTACTTAATGCGAAATATTTCACACTGGAATTTTATCTTACATATTATTTGACTAAACGCACTAATTTTTGGTTAATACCCAAGCAGCTTAGGTTGAGCCAGTTTCTTGAACGGTGACGTCAAAGGTAGGACGTCGTTTTTTGACTTTAATTCATATAATCCAAAAACGCACGTATGTGCACTTTTGATTTTTTTTGTGCTAATTAACCAGGCCAAGACGGACCGAATGCAGTTTTCAGTGACCTTATATGTTTTCTTATTTAGGAGCTATGACACTGTTTGGATTTTTGAAAAAACCGTGATTACTCGAAAACTATAAGTATTTTTTTAAATCTAATTTTGTCACAAATACGCACAAATTAAGAGCTATTTGTACATGTTTATTCTACAGGCGCACATACAATAGTCTTTTAGATACGCGATTTTGCAAAACGTTACCGCAGCAGGAAACGCAATATCTCGAGAACCTGAAGACGCACAAATTTGCACAAATATAAGCTCTCTGCTCATATGCAATATTTAACTCTCCGATCTTTCGTTTAGAATTTTCCTGCTGGAACAACGTTACCCCAGCAGGAATCGTTTTTTCCGTTTATTTCAAAAACTACAACACGCACAATTTTTTTATTTGGCGCACATTTACAGCAGATTGGGCACTAATTATACGTCCCACTCATATCACTCTACGTGCTACTTTCCTGCTGGAGCGACGTTCACGAAGTAGTATAATGGATTTAACCTCGTAAGAAATATAAGGCTTATGTTCAGCAGCGGATCTTAAATAAAATAAAGTTAAAACAGCTATTATTTTAAAATGAATATTAATCACTCCTATTTCCATAATTATTGCGCTCAATAAATTGTACGCATGTTATGCGACATAGATTGGTTACTGTTAACAATTTTCGCTTCAGAAGACTACCAGTTTCCTCCTTTTAGTTAAATGAAGCGAATTTTATTTGTTTGTTGTTTTCTTGCAATTCGTTTATTTATTTATTGTTATTACCTGGCCAAATCATAAGTCAAAGAACAATGTTGGATTTATAAAATTTTCTAGTAATTGGGAACATTCACGCATTAAAGCATGTTTTTATCTTCTTTGGAAACCATAAATAAAGAAGGAATGTCTGTTTGAGATATCAATTCACAAAACCTATTTCATCATTGATTAACGATATGTTGTAGAGCTGTCAACATATCGGTCTGAATAGTAATTGCAAAAGCAAGTTCCGGGTTCGATGCTCGACCGCATATAAATCTAAATGATAAGTTTTGTGTGAAACCAACAATCTAGAAAGCGTTATTTATTCATTTCTGTTTTATAAGTTTTATTTCTTAGAAATGGTTATATATTATTTGATTTTCACGAAAACGTACAGTATTTAAAAAAACAGTGAGTTTATATTTTCTTGTACGATTAATTTTACTTGTACGATTTACCAATCTCACAGAACAGGAACTCATTGCCTCAATAAAATATTCTGGCCATAACGGTTTTTGTTTACAAACTTTACTCCAGGGATAAGGACCTTAATCTCATAAGTTAGTTACACATTCTATTAAACCATGATTAAGTGGTTATCGATTGGACCGTGTATCGGACGAGGCTTCGACGTGTGTAACGTACATTTATATTATACTCACGATAAAACCAGTTTATAGCTGTATAAAGATTGTATCGTTTTAATGGAACGTTATCGTGAAACATTAGCCTGTGTTGCATGTAGCCAATATTGTCACAATACTATGCAAAACACCCGATACATTATAACTATTGAACTTTATAACGCACATGAAACTAAAGTATATGTAAAATGACTTCGAGGGCTTACGCACTAGCAGTTAACCGCGGACGCGGCAGACCGCGCGGCTGGCCGCTCTTCCAGTTTAATATGAAACCGCCCCAAAATTTCAACCGCGGCGGCTTTAAATTTTAACCGCGCCCTTGGTTAAACGCTAGTGCGTAAGAGGGCTAAGTTGAAATAAAGGAGTTAGATAGTTAATGGATAGACTAATACAATAATAACGACAGATCTAAATATTTATGGGGGCTCCGAAACAACAAACGTATTTTATGCCGGTTTTATTTAGATTCATAGATATAATTGTTATTATCCATGATCATACAATATTCACTTTAGTTACAAATTCACATATCGCTACATCAGTGTTGTATTAGTATAACTATATATAACTGCGCTTACTTTAAGAACTAATTGTGAAGTCGTTTAGTCGTTACATTTGCGCAATGTAAGGAACGTGAAGTAGGGGATAAAATATATCGTTTAAATTCAAAGTTTCAAACGGAGCCATTGACTCAACACTTCGCAACCGAAAGAGCTTTCTCTACGCGCCAAAGTAACAATATTTTGAAGGTAGTAGAACCAGTATAGTACGACCGGGGAAGTACCAACGCCACACCAATTTTTACCGTGAAGCATTTCTTGCCTTTCGATGAAAGGGCGTGGTTGCCGGTACACTTTCACATGGGGTGACCATCGTAGTCCTCGGAGGTAGCAACGCATCTGTGATTGACTTCAGATGGAACCCATGTTCTGTATGAAGTTGTTTACAGATGTCCATGGGCGGCGGTATACACTTACCATCCTGTGGACTGCATGCTCGTTTGCTACTTCAACCAGATAAAAAAAATATTATTTCAACGCCCGTAAAAACACTGCTTCAGAAATAATTCACGACGCCATAACTAATGCCTTATTTCTGTTCTGAGCACGGAATTTCACAAAAATAAGACACCATCCATTTATAGATAAACCGCAACAATCTACTCTCTTGTGAAAGTGTAAAGTAACTCGGAATAACGAAGATATATCTCGCGCTGTGCATTGTCCATAAAGCTATTAATTCTTTTAAGTATTTGGACAACAAAGAAAATCGAAAATAATTTCAGATCCACAAAAGGCCGCACTTATCTTGTCAGGGTCAAGGGACGGCGTACACAGAAGTACATTTGTTGTTAGCTATTTTGTGAAAATTCTAAATAATTATTTCGTTTGTAGATAATTAATTTCTAACGATTAACTATATTAATGAGTCCTTAAAGGAAAATAGGTACTTTCAACAATTTTAATTCAATACAATAATCCAATTACTAATTAATTTGTAATGTTAGTTTTAATAAACGTTTGTTAATTTTTTCTAAGAACACAGCTAGTTAATTAAAATATTTTATTACGCAAACATTCTTCATATACCTAAAGCAGTAAAGGACCGGCGTAATGTTCGCATCTTTATTTCAATTGTGAAATATAATAAAGCGAAGATACAAATATTCAATAGTAAGAATCGTTCTATCATCTGTTTCAGAGTTACGTTCAGTATTCCGTCAAGCGCTTTGCAAAGTTCCGAGCGAAAGCACTAAACTTAAAAGCGGAGATATATAGAGGCAAACGGAGAATAATTTCCAAACGACACACGTTCAGTTCCTAGCAGCTCTTCATCGTACGTTATCAGGTCACGTTATTACTTAACTTGAGCGTGGGAACGGAATTCTGAATAGGAAAAGAGAGGCACGAATATAGTGCGTCGTTCATATAAGATTTGAATTGGTGCGCGAATGTATTTGGTTCTGCTTTCACTTTTTATGCACACTACAACGAACTAGGTTCAAAGTACAAACTACTAATACGTATTTAGCAATAATAAATAGCGAGAAATTAGCCTTTTTTGTTCTCGAAGGGGAAACATTCAAAAAAATTTTAAACAAAAAATACAACCGACTTCCATGCCACATAAAAGTAAAAAATAATTTAAATACATGTTGGTTTAGAGCAAACACAGTTCTTAGTACATAGTCCCGAAGTCGGCGCTTACCATATTTTGCTGGATAATGACGAAACTACATGTATCTTATATGAGCGCCGACTTCGGGACTATGTACTAAGAACTGTGTTTGCTCTAAACCAACATGTATTTAAATTATTTTTTACTTTTATGTGGCATGGAAGTCGGTTGTATTTTTTGTTTAAAATTTTTTTTTTCACGCTTTTCAGTCACGATAAAATCAGTTATGGCTGTTGCTAGTCGTCCGCTAACCGGATGAATAAAATTACTTTTCGTCCGATTTTCGGATGAATAAAATTATGTGCTGACGTCATCATATAAAAATAGACTTCTTTGACACAACCGGTCGGGGGCGCTACCGCGCCCCCTCCCTTAGATTCTGAATTGGAAAAATCTGTTCGAACCTAACCTAACCGAATAAAACAACTTTTTCTGAGTAAACATTTATTTATAGAAAAGACCTATAATTATCAATATTTAAAGTAGAAAAAGTAATATAAACCTTATAACTAAGAGTATAATTCAACTGATACTGATAAAAATAACCCATCCAATTTAAAAAGGTTGGTAGTACTCTTGCATCTTTCAGGTAATTGTATTCAAAGTGGAATTTTTGATCATAATTATATCCTCTCCGAAACTTATTGTTGGTATTGTGAACAACAACATTATGTATACGTAAGCACAATATGGCCGATGCCTACGGTTTAAACTTGAAGGACCCCAGCATTACCCATAAGCATCAAATGGCCAACGCCTATAGTTTAAGCCTGAAGTACCCCTGCATCATCAGAGTTGAGGAGTTGAAGGTCAAATTTTTCATCTTATATCTTTGCTTAGTAATCTTATCAGATATACGTAGCGATCATGTAGCTAACGCCTATAGTTTAAGCTTGAAGCACCCCAGCATCATCAGGATTGAGGAGTTGAAGGTCCAATTTTCCACCGTATACAACCATTTTTCTAATGTTTTACCTTACATTTTTTTAAATATCATTTTGAATGCGTAAGATTGAAATAGCTAAGTTTTATGGCTTAGGCATTCAATACCCCTGCATCATCAGGATTGAGGAGTTGAAGGTCCAATTTTTCGTCGTATACCTTTGCTTAGCAATGTAGCTCTTTGCCTTGCTATCTTATTATATATCCGTAAGCACTAAATGGCTATCACCTACGGCTTGGGCTTACAGCACCCTGCATCATCAGGGTTGAGGAGTTGAAGGTCATTTTTTTATAATATGTCTTTGCTTAGTATTGTTATAACATACCCATAAGCAACAAATGGTCAACCCCAATGGTTTAGGCTTGAGGCACCCCTGCATCATCAGGATTGAGGAGTTGAAGGTCAAATTTTCATCACATGTCTCTGCTTAGTAGTCTTGTTACATATATGTAAGCACCAAATAGCTAATGTTATAGTTTAGGATAGCTGTAACCCTGCATCATCAGGATCGAAGAGTTGAAGGTCAAATTTTTCGTCAACCTATATAAGCATAGATATATAATACATATTCCAAGTTTCATAAGAATCGATTCGGCAGAAGCCGAGTTATCTCAAATTATCTAAAAAACTTGAGGAGTGGTGGTGGTTTCCACCCCATAACTCAAAGAGTTAAGCATCACAGCATACCCATGTCCAAGAGAAAAAGTTGCGTGACAAAATTTCCTATCAAATGAAAGAAAGAAAATGGAAATCGGTTTATAAACACCCAAGTTATTCAAGATTTTAAGAAACCGACATTTTCCAATTTTCCGGGAAAACCACCGGAAGGTTTTCATTTTCCTCAATATGGGACTGCCTGTGAAACTAGTCGCATACAATGTCGTATGAATCATGTCGGTAGGTCGACGATTTCTAGCCATTTCGCCCGAACATACATAAAAAAAAAAAAAAAAAAAAAAAAAAAAAAATATACGTGACGAATAGATAACCTCTTTCCTTTGGGAAGTCGGTTAAAAAGGTACCTACCCCTCACCGTAGGAGCGATGCAGGATTATGTGAAAACTCCCCACAGTGGCCGTCTTCAGCGCTACAAAGACGACTCCGAAATTTCCAAAGGAACGCAACCGGAGTCCTTTAAATTGGTGCTCAGGTGAGCAGCTGGGCTCAGGTGAACACATACCGCTGTTCTTTCCCGAATAGCCTGACCAAACGGTTCGAGCTCTCAGTCTAGCCGCCCGCAACCCCGGAAACCCCTTTTAGTCGCCTCTTACGACAGACAGGGGATGCCGTAACTCTATTCTAATTCCGGAGCTACAGGGACGAGTGGATAATGGCCTAGACTCTACTTATGCAATAAAAATCGATACTTAAAAATAATCCAAGTCTCGCAACTCAGTTTTTCTACCGAAAAAAGTTGTGAGATCCTCGTCTATTATTAATTTATTCAGTCCCTGCTTAAGGGACTTTCTGTCTTAACTTGTTACGTAATTTTCTAACCTAACAACGTCTTATAGTGACCATATCAATAATAAAAAAAAATAACGTTTTAAATAAAAAGGTTGACTCGGCAATCGTATGGAAACATAATGTATTGTATCTCACGAGTAATGCATATATAAATTAGATTATTTAATGCGATTGCCAAGTCAATCTATTTATTTAAAACGTTGAAGATTTTTATTATTGATATGTTTTAATACGTTTTGCCAGGTGGTACCTGGCAAATCGTCTCAGTCCTCAGGAGAAGCAACGCCGTGATTGAGTTCAAATACAATCCTCAGTCCTTTATGAAGTCGTTTAAGGTTACAAACAGTTATATCGCAAGCACTTCGCTATTCATTCGTACCTATGTATATCTGCCATAATTGTGGAATTCAAGTACTATTGTTAGTATATACTAGCCTGTTATGCGCGTTGACTTTGCATTAAACGGTTCAGACGTTTACTAATATAAATTACAATACAATATCTCTTGTGTTGGAACACTTTATACATATTTCACACTAAAGTTCCCTCACACTCTGTTTAAAAAGGTTGCACCTATTCTATGATTAGAGATTGTTGGCCTAAATAGAAATTTATCAACGTTATATTCACTGTGTACTTGTATAGCCCTGAAAGATAATAATAATAACACTAAAATACCTTAAAAGTTCAAAAACATTTGAAAGTATTTATCGTTTAAACACTTAATGATCTTAAAACTTGAAAACCTATTCTTTGCCTTCCGAATAAACCTCGCGTCGAGACCAATTCACTTTGACTACAAAAGAATCCAATCTGGCTCTGATTGTCTAATTTGCGAAGCTTCTATTTTATATAGTTAACTGACTTGTCAGATCATTATAGGTTGACTAGGTATACGATTCTTATAGAATAACTGCTAACCAGTAAGTAACAATCTCGCCAAATAAAGACCAAATATAGTTCGACATGGGACCGTACCCGACAACGTGGGAGAGACGCAGGTTATGTGGGATTCTTACCGCACTAAAACCCTCCCGATTTCCAAAGGAATTCAACCGGAGTCCTCTGAGTGCATTGCACCATCGGCCTCAATCCTGGTGAGCTGCTGAGCCCACCGCCTTGTCTGGTCTTCACGACGTTATGCGACCACACGTACCGCTGGCCTTCCTGAGGTTGCCTGACTGGACTGTTCAAGTTCTTTTACGAAAGGCAGGGGATACCGTAGCCCTATTCTAATTCCGGAACTATAGGGACGAAGAAGATCACTCTACTGAGAAAGAAGTTTTCTCCTATTTGAAAATAAGTTATGTCAGATCGCTCTAGAATCGTACTCTATTTCGTTATGAATTAAGTAGATTTGGAATTACGTGATTATCCCTCTAACCAAAAATGTATGAAACATTTCAGCTCCATGGTACTAAATCTTGTGTTTTTAAAAGTTGTTTCACATTTTTATGCACAAATACCACGTGTTGAAATTAAGAGAAACATATAATTGTAATCATTTACTTGGTTTGATTTATATTGAAAATCCATGCTAGGCTATTATTTTATTGGAACTTTGCAGATCAGTTTGGTAAATCATCACACTGGTTTGACGCGCAACAAGTTCTGAGTTCGACCCCCGTCCGTACAGATATCTGAATGTTACACTTAGACTTCAATAGCTAGAATTGAAGTTTTTTAGAAAACTGAAGTAGCAAATGAGCACTTAATCCATCTGATGGTAAGTGGTCACTGCCGTTCATGGACGTAAGCAACTTCACATAGAATTTGGGTTCTATCCAAAGTCAATCACAGATGCATTGCTACGCCCGAGGACTAAGGCTGTGTCCCCAGTAGGCAACTGTTAGCGGCGTTACGCTGAAACGCTGCAAACTGCGTACAGTGAGCGCCAACTAGCAAACTTTGGACACTCCATTTCAAATATATGGCAGGGTGTACAAAACCAATACGTCGCAAATTCAGTCGGCCGCGAACAGTTTGCCTACTGGGGACACAGCCTAAGATGGTCGCCTCATATAAAAATATTTCGGCAACCATACCCTTGCACCGAACTGATTAACGCTAGAAATTAGTGCGGTGATGGTACCTCCCCGGTCGAACTACACTGGTTCTACCACCTGGTAATCATAGTTTGTGTAAATGTTTCTGTATCCGTATTTGTGTGCATCCTTGGCATCCGCGACACGGGAGAAGTGATTGTATCGCTGTAATTATATTTCCACAAAATAGTTATAAACTTTCCTTGTTCCAATTTGTTTGAAACGTAACCCAATTTGCCTTTGCTTCGTTTTCGTTGATCATCTAATTTGCACGTTCTCTGTACAACCAAACTGTTAGCTAACATGGAAACTTCCGTAGTTATTAGACACTCCACACTGAAATTCGCGTAGCTCCGTTTCAACATAAAGGAACTAAAGCCAATATCTGGATTCGAATGTTTGAATTGTAGAACGGAAATTTCTAATTAAAGGTTTTGTTATTGATTTAACTTATGGGTTAATAGGTTTACTACTAAAACACTACAATAAAGCAAGATAAGAATGGTAAGGATCCTTAGGATTTAGAGCGATAAGGAACTTATCCGAAGTATTAAAACTTAGCCCTCAGGAGTAGCATTTATGGCCAAGCTCAAATAAGAGTGATTATCTGGAGTTGATTATAGATGTCCATGGGCGGTAGAGGGATTTTGTTGTTTTTTTATTCTCGATAAGCTTCAAAAGGTACCCAATGCCGTAGGAGCGACGCAGGGTTATGTGGGATTTTTACCGCACTAAAACCCTCCCGGTGGCCGTCCTCAACGCTACAAAGAGGACTCCGGAATATCGGAACGTAACCGGAGTCCTCTAAGCGCATTGCCCCATCGGGCACCTCCCAGGTGAGCAGTTGGGCCCACCGCTCCGTCTGGTCTTCACGACGGTATGCGGCCATGCATACCGCCGGCCTTACCGGGGTCGTCTGATAGAACGGTTCGAGCTCCCACTCTAGCCACCCGCAACCCCGGAAGCCCTTTTTAGTCGCCTCTTACGACAAGCATTATTTAATTTTACTTGGCACCAATGTTAAAAAGGTTAAAGTGTTAAACTCTGATCCCTGAACTTGAATCCCTGGGTTGTGCCCCTTTTCGTCTCCCTGCCCTGGATTTGCCGATATTTTTATAAATTTATAAAAGATTTATAGAATAACCGCTTTATAAATATAAAACAAAAATAAGCCGTTTTATTCTATTTCAGCCGCACAACGAATATAAATAGCGCGCAAAGAAAAAAGGGGCTAATACAATAATCTAAGAGAATATTGCAATTGTGGCAGAGGAAATTCTTGCTTTTACCGTAGATTATAAGTCGTACAGAAATGGCATAGTGAAGGACACAATCTCATGTATACATCAAATACAAAAAATGTTCAACATAAACGATTCAGTAAAATCTTATTGTTAAAGGACTAGTTTAAATAAAATTTCACATTATTTAATTTATTCCGGTTGTCACATTGTCGTCAACTTATTATTGTCTTACTGCTGGGCACGGACCTTCTCGAAGAATCAAAGAGTTTTACGCTATGGCCCACCGCACTGGGCAAGTGCGAATTGGTGGTATTCACACACCTTTGAAAACTTTTTTAAAGAATTTTATAATTTTTTACACTGCATCGTTCGTTCTCTAAAAAGGAACTAAGAGAAATAGAAGAGAGGAAACAAATAGCGTAACAATAATTAATAACATACTGGTTATCTACTGTAGCGTGATTTTAAACGTTAAAATAACTTAATAATGTTGCATTACCGCAACTTAGACTAGACTTAGACTAAAGGTTTTAAATTCGGTCTCTTTATCTAGTTATCCTTAATTGAAATCCCAAGCATGAGTCTCTGATTTTACCAGTCCAGATGTGAATATCAAAGGATTTTCAAAAAAAAGAATTTTAAAAACAATATTAGGTACGTGTACGACTAAGAGAGCGTGGCGTCACGAAGTTCAGCGTCTTGATCACTATCATCCTGGGAGTTCCAAGTAAAACGCACGCAATATTCTTCAATTTATTCAAAGTTGCGGAGGTCCAATCGCTTATACGATTCGAACAACAAAATTATCGATACCGGCGGGCGCTCGCCCTTTTATAACAAAATTCGGGGAGGTAACAACTCATTCATTATGTAGACTAAATTAACATATCTAGAAATCACTAAATATTGCTAATTTAATAAACAAACAATTTTCTATCTTTAAACTAACTAAAAGAATTATTTTCCGCAACGTGTTTTTCGTAAATACGCGGTGTCCCCCAGACATATATAATAGGTTGGTATATATTTTGCAGGATTACGTGGCTAATTTTATTTCGTCACATATATATTTTGATATTGTATGTTATAATCTTCGTGTTCCTTGTGAAATTATAAAAAGCAATTCTAATGATTGTGACAACCACCAGTCATATAATCATATAGTCAATTTAATTAAGGATTAAATTAAACTCATGATATTTGCTTTTTAAGCTTTAGAGCTGTCTGAAAATCCTTGATTGGATTTTTAATCCTTCAGATATTAATTTACACAAATAACTAATACCTATGTACGTATTAATTAAATTATTACTGGTCTTTGCTACATTATTCCAGTTTCCACACTCAATATTGTTCGTGTTTGGTAACTGAGTGATTAATTGTATATGTGAACTGTTTCTGATTATGTGAAAGAGTGCTTACATTATGATTAGAAATAATAAATGATTTATGCTGAACGTATATCCCTGTAACAGGCGACGAAAAGGAGGCTGCCGGATTTAAGGGCGCAACAGTGGGAGCTCAAACCATCCAGACAAGCGGACCCGGGAAGGACGGCAGTATGCGTGGTCGCAAACTATCGTAAGTGACCAGATGGTGCGATTGGCCCAGTCACTCACCTGGATGGAGCCCGATGGGCAATGTTGCATTGGATATCCCGAATTCCTCTTCGTAGCACCGAGGACGGCCAACAGGGGAAGTTTTAGCGCTGTAAAAATCCCACATATCGGATCCCATATAGAAATTAAGATTTAAAATTATATATTTAAGTATTATGTTATAATTAAATTATTATTTTTAATTAAATCTGGTATTAGAAATTGAACTGACTCCTATATGGAAAATTATCACAGATTCAGAATATAACGCCTATGGCTGATTTACGTACACAACGTTTTATAAAAAGCAGGACCTTGAATGGAAAACCTGATGCTCTAATTATTAATTTTAGTCTAAGGAACGATGTATGGTTGGGTAGCTACCACTGACCTGCGAATGAAATACAGTTCGCCTGAAAGTTACAGTTTGCTTCACGTTTCATAGGATCGCATAATTTCATATATGAAAGGGCTTTTATTTCATCGACTTATTTCTAGACAACAAAATTGTATACATGCCGGGACGGCACGTTTTCAGACGCAGGCTAGGACTTTATCTTTTCGTTAACCTATTTTCAGAGGCAACCCGAAACCACGGTTCGCATTTTTGTTTGCACGTTTTTCCTTTGTACGGTCTAAGCCTCCCAGGTTACTAAAATGTTTAAAAACCCACATCTTTAAAAAGGTTGCTCATACCAGGTTTATGGTACCATCAAACGGTCTCCTAGGACTTTGCTGAAGTTTTAGAATGCAATTAATTTAAAGAATTTTTCCATGGTCAAACTACGGTAGTTCACCACCAGCGTAGTTTGACCGGGGAAGTACCACCGCCACCCCTATTTCTAGCGTGAAGAAGTTCAACGTTTCGACGGAAGGGTGTGGTTGCCGGCACACTTTCACATGCGAACATCATAGTCCTCGGGAATAGCAACGCATCTGTGATTGACTTCAGATGGAACCCATGTTCTGTGTGAAGTTGATTACAGTTGTACTAAGTAAAAAAGTAAAAATGGTGCATTATACTTAATACTAATTTACATTTAAAATATCAATAAATATTTAATCATTCATATACTATTTGTTTTATAAATGATCTTAAACATCCGCATCCGCGGATGTAAGCCCTCGAAAATCCGCAACCGCATTCACATCCGCGGATGTGAATAAATCGCCATCCGGAACATCCCTGATACGTAGACGTGTACCTATTAGCGTATTATATAGCTCTTCAGCAGATATTCTTGTAATTATACATATGTCATATGTTCAATTGCGGCGGCTCCACCGGGATCCATATTTTCGATACAAAACTCAAGAACGGGTAGAATTTTCAAAACTATGAATTGTTGATTTTTTCTTTAAATAATAATACTAACAAAACCCTTATGATTTTTTTAGCTACACAAGTGCTTGTAATTAAGAATTGAAATCCTATAACGATAGTGTAAAAAAATATTTTTTTCATATGATTAACCCTGAAACCCTACGTGGGGTGCTGGAGCACCCCACAAAGTTTGGTTTTAGAATTTATTTCACGAGTATAAAATTAATCTCCTGTGTATTTTGTGTCTTGGTGTGTTTGTTTTATTTTATTAGCTTTATTTCACACACTCTTCATAGGATTTATTTGATTAATAACATAAATCTTACGAAAAAAGTTTTATATTTTTGTCCTATACCGTGACGTGTAGCCAACAAAATAGAAAAAACTCGAGCCGAATGTATTCGGCACAACAACTGAATAATTCGGCCGAATACAAAAAGTGAAAAGATGCCGAATATACCGAATACCGAATAGCAACCGAATAATCAACGCATCCCTAAAAAAGACTGTATTTATATGGTTCAAGTTCACACGATCCATGTCTCGATTTATAATTAGATCCTAAGCCTCCTACTCCAAATATTTATTTATAACTGGATTAAGCTGTTTGAGTACCGATGAGCATAAAAATCTTAAACTATCAGATATCAATACTCCCACGAACGAATGAATAGACCCCAAAGAGTATTGGCAGACTTTGCAAACTTTTTTCCAAAAGACATTTTTTTGAGAAAACCTTGGATTTAAGCCCTGGATTTCAAATATCTTAACCAACAACCTGAGCATAAATATAAAATTGTTAGACACATTATGACAACCTAATCCATTTCGATATTTTTTACCTAACACAAGCCACTATAGAACATAGAATATTAAAATATCCGATAATCCATTTCCTTTATATCGTTTCAGTATGTCTTTAGAGGGATCCGGAAATAACATTTGCATTACCTGATAGCTGGTTTCATAAATAATCTAAGGATAAAAATAATAAGTCATGTTGAATATATTTTATTTATTGGTAATAAATAAGGTAAAATTAAAAACGAAAATACAACTTCAAATACAAATAAAATAGGTAATACTAGGATTAAAAATGCGTAGCTATTAAAAATTACAGTTAAATATGCCAAATAAATAAAAAATAAAACCGGCAAAGTGTGAGTCAGATTTGTGAAAGTTATAATTTTCTAGATAACTGCCAAGTTATCTAGAAAATTAGCTTGGCAACTTTTAATGGGTTTCAAAACACCTACTAATGCTTTGGGATATTTTTTTTTATTTTGAGCTATATATATGTATAAAGTAGCTTATCTTAGTCCGAACGGTCTGTACTTATGTAGAAATTAAATTACGTATAGTATGAAAATAGTTCATAAAATTAATGTATAAGTAAAATTAATGTATAAGTACTATAAAATATTATCATCCATATAAACGAGTGACGTGGCATTAAAAAATTGCCGCGTAATACCCGTAGAAAGGGCAATGCTAAATTACGAGGACGAACCTCAATTTGTCACTGCCCAGCGCGTATAGGACCGTTAATACTTGGCAGACCAAGAGCAGTTCACGGATATGTCACCGTGTCCATAGACGCTGTGCCGATTTATCCTAGGTACGCTATTCACCCAAAATGAGTGAGTAAATTCTAAAGAACTATATATATCTTGCTTTTGTAACCTGTAAAAGCAAGTATTAAAATAGAGCTTTATTATTTTTAAAAATTACATGTTCTCGAAGATTTACTACCCAAACACATTGGCCGAACAAGGTGTTACGTTTGTATGTAGAGGGTTTAACAATGACAAGGCATAGATAGGCTTGAAAAAAATGAAGTTTGATACTGCAACGTCTTGGTAAATTACTAAAGAGTCATAATAATTTCTTATACAATCCTGTGGAAACAGTTTCTCATAGGCGCCTGGCGCCGTGAAAAATTTACCGGTTGCGCGTACCGCTTACTATATGAGGAAGGTGACATGTCGACTACTCACTGAATAGTGTTAACGATTTTTATAAGATAGGTAATCTGTACTTAAGAATGCAATTTTTCACATTGTTGATTTCATCATAGTTTCGTTCGTTGTTCTTTAACCCTAGAATCCTACACTATCTGGACGCACTCAGTGTACCTACCCAAAATAGAAATGAGAATAATTATAATGAAATAAAACAAGCCTTTGAAAAATATTTTTTATTCTGTTGATTATTTTTTTGAGATCACAAATCAGTATCAAATGTAATTAAATATTAAATAGAGCACCTTTGTCGTACTTTTACTTGGTGTTCTAAACAAATTGGAGTTTTGCACTAGGTGCACCTGGTCTTGCTTTATGCGTTGCGTCCTAATTCCCTGGAAATAAACCACGACTATACAGATGTAGAGAAATCATATAACACATGATTTTATATCCCTCCTCAATGTTAGCCTTTGTAGACGTTCCTTCAAATGTTTGAACATGAGATTTAGACCCAATTATTTTAAAAAAATATGTGGAAATTTGTGGCATTGGTATCCTGGTATATTGGTAGTACTGTTAGACGAAAAGCTTCAATGCCATCGTATCAAAAATCAAACTCCTCTGTAAGTCACGCAGGATTAGCAGGATCTTCTTGATGGCTGGACTCGTGATTTACTTTATGCAATATCCTTTAAGAGTTAATGTCATGATTTTTGCGACCGACGAGTGGATATACTTTAACGTCAATTAAATAAAATTTTAATGATGCATGTTACATTTACAATTAATAATAAATAGTCGTAATAAAGTAAATAACAATGATTACATAAATAAATACATAAATAATACTTACCTTATTCCTACACTGGGGTGCTACAGCACCCCAAGACACCTGCGTACACGTCTACGCCGTACGGGTTGCGCTGAATAATTGGCCAATGAGTAGTACGGGCTCACAGGGTAAAATACCCGGGAGATCAACATTGTAAATTTTACACTCGCAAAATAAATTTAAAAACCAAACCGACCGGGTTCGATTCGATGGGGTCGATTTTCGGTTTTTTTTATGAACAAAAAGATTAATATGTTACATTAAATATGTTTGTGAAGTCAAATACGTCCATATCCACCCATAAATAGGAAAAATACGGCAAATAATTCGCATTCTATTTCAAACTTCGCTATTTCTTCACTCGCCTACAAAACAAAACGCTCCATATCCATTTCGACCAATCACGACGCAGTATATAAGAAATTACGCGCCATTTTAAAATAAATCAGTTGTCGCTGTAAGTGGTTGCAACAGATGTATCCCGATAGTGTTATATTATTTATATAGGTAAAATGGATCGTGATTTAATAAAATTACCACCAAAAATTACTAGAAAGAAAACGGTCTTTCAACTCCATCTTACGTCAAATCAAACGTGGCCAAATCGTAAACATTTAAATCAAACATGGCCGTATCCATAAACGAAAGTGATATTTTATAAAAACTAGCGTATTTACAATGGTTTGAGTGGTTTCAAAATAACTTTATATTTTATAAATGTCTGGAATACTAAAATACCTGCCATCATCGCCTGGAAATTTTGTTAAATTGAATTTTCCAGTTTCTACGTTTTGACTTATCATGGAGATGGTCACGTTTGAATTTTAGCGACTCATATATGTACATACTAAAATATAATTATTTAGTGTGACTGGTAGACTTGGGCGTTATTGCTGTATTTTCATATCGTATTATTCATTATATTATATTTTTCTAATTGTTATTTTAAAATGTTGTCATTATTATTATATTATATCGTATTGAACACCAGACGTTTTATGTTAAAATGCGATTATAACATTTTAGTACACATCAGAACAAAAGTTATAGCACAGCAGTAGGTAATAACATAGTTTTTTAGTGTTGCATGTTTTAAAACGTGAAAAAAAAGTTTGGTTTTGATTTGATTTGATTTCAATGAACTTTCGTTCCTACTTGTTAAAGGCTTAGGAGTGTCAGGCAGAATATATTATATGCGTGTTATTATCATATAAATGTTTAATTATTGTTTTAATATCACAATTTATAAATGACTAGCTGTGCCCGCGACTTCGTCCGCGTGGAATAGTTATTTTGGGCATAATTTATTTTTGCGAACAACATCCTCAGCTTTATAAATTATAGCATATACCCACGACTTTGTCCGTTTCATTTTCTATTATTATTTTAGACAATTTAGTTTTGAAAAGAACATAATTATTTTAGAGTACTTCTGCGTAAGTTATATTTTTAGTTATATTTTCACCCCTCTCTCCGCATCCCTCGCAAGCAACGCCCCTCCTCCTTGCAGCGTCATGTTTTGCACATCATGCGGCGCGGCCAAAACTTTATATCGGTGTTATTTTAAAATTGTCATATCTTCTAAGATGTTCATTGAAATTAAGTGATGTCAAAGACAATTTTGTTCACAATTAAACACTCTTAATCACTTAACACATTTATTTGGACAAAGATTAATATTATTACGTTGATACAACTCTTAACTAATTTCGACCGAATTTTATTACCATGAAAACGGTTCTCGTGAGTTAATCTTAAAAGATTGACACATACTGACGCGGACATTTTTTTAGATCATTTCAAGAGAAATAATTCTTTCAAACATATATTTTTGGTATCTTGTACCGTTTTCGCAGCGCACGCAACGGAAGCCCTCAAGGATGAATAATTTTCCCCGTTTTTTTCACATTTTCCATTATTTCTTCGCTCCTAATAGTTGCAGCGTGATGTTATATAGCCTAAAGCCTTCCTCGTTAAATGATCTATTCAATACAAAAAGAATTTTTAAATTCGAACCAGTAGTTCCTGAGATTAGCGCGTTCAAACAAACAAACAAACAAACTTTTCAGCTTTATATATTAGTATAGAGTATAGATAAGTGATATGCAGGCGTAGTTGAAAGTTCGTTGATTATAATTATGTACATTTTGGTTAGATATTTACATGTATTTACATTTTCTAATTTACCCTCTTTACGGCTTACAATATTTACAAACTGTTTTTATATCATTAAAATTGTCCACAGTAAAATAATTCTAAACGACGGCATTTCTTCCCCGCAACATTTTTTACAATTATAATACAACTTTTAAGTATTTTTTACATAGTCACATTTATACACACACAGAATTATATATATTACTTACAAAGTCTATTTATTACTTTTTTTATACACCGACGCAACGTTCGTTCTCCATCAAAACAAACTTTCTAATGAAAATAATAACGAATAAATGATTCTATCTTCAAACGGATATAAAATTAAATTATAAATGTTGTATTTTAATACAAGTCAAGTTTGCTCTTGTTTATAGCATGTTAAAGTTCATATTTGTGTGACGATCTACGATGTGAATTTCGCCAACGTTATTTTTTGACCTTGAGTTAATACAATACATAGTCATTGTCGGCTAGTGTCGGCCTGTCGGCTGAGTCTGCTAGTCGTGTCGAACCGACGCATACGAATATAAATAATAAATATTACAACATTATTTGTTGAAAATAAACAATGATTGTTGTTGTTAGAAATTTATAATGAAATACATTAACTGTTCTATGTTAAAACGCCCAAGTCTAATTGTCGGCTAGTGTCGGCCTGTCGGCTGAGTCTTCTAGTCGTGTCGAACCGACGCATACGAATATAAATAATAAATATTACAACATTATTTGTTGAAAATAAACAATGATTGTTGTTGTTAGAAATTTATAATGAAATACATTAACTGTTCTATGTTAAAACGCCCAAGTCTAGTGACTGGTATCAGGTCATATTTTAATTTAAATATTTTGTTACAATATCATTTTGATTTTCTTTTTGTATTAAGGGATATCTACACTACTCAATTTCAACGTTCGGGGCAGTTTTCTTATGCCTCCTTTACACCGCATGCGAAGTTGAACGAAATTAGACGATTACGATAGTGTAGAAAGCCACTTCGGTTTACCTCGTCCAACTTTACCTCGCCTCGAGCGACTTCCATTTGTTGTTGGTTTTTGCGCCAAAGTCAAAGGGCCCAAATTTTAATGAATGACATTACGAAGTTGAACAAATGTGCAATGACGCATATCGGCCTTTAGCCGAAGTTTCTTTATAAGTACTTCGCCGAGTAACTTCGCGAGCGGTATTAAATTGTAATAATTAAACTTAAGTATGTTATGAATTTATTAATAATTTAAAATATTTTTACATAAAAAACCGTAATACCCCATTGCCAAAGAACAGACCAACCTCGAGTGAACCTAAATTTACGTCCATCAGACGCGATCAAACTATCATTTTTAAATCGCTGTAATTTCCCATCGCGAGTCAATAAATGTAATGACAACACTGGTATAAATCATTTGTGAATCCTCTGTTTTATCGCTTTATTGCCGCTGTTTTATATCCAAATATATATTTTATGAAATTAATCACCCGTCGCAACGGTCGAAATTCGACCATAATTTAAATTGTAAAAGAAAACTTCATATTGTTCAAAGTAGCATGAATATTTCACAAATTCAAACATTTTTTTTATATTTTTTAAGTTATTTTGAACGCACCCGTTAAAGGTAAACAGAGGTTTAACTTTATATATGCTGCTTAAAAAAGCAATAGTGGGTATTTTGACAAAGACAACTGACATTTTTGACGATATGTGTTTTCATAGTAAGACATTGAATGTTCTATTTCGTTTAATAAGTATGTGTTTGTATCAAATTCAAGGTAATGTGTTTAATGTGTTTTAGTCGATTTTATGTATGTATTATGCATTATTTTAAAAAAATATTAGCATTGCGCAATCCTTCTCTACATCAACTTTAACCTTGCGTAATTTCATACTCCTCCGTCTGTAGCAAGTATCTTAGAAACTAATCACAAAAGTTTTTGCTTCACATACATATTAATATATAGATTTATCTGCATATTACTTTTATGGTATCATGTAACCAAGAAATTAAAATTAAGTTATTATTTCCCCCGATTTTATAGTATACTATTAATGTTGCTATTAGAGGACGTCCACACCTTTACAATTACATCAAAATTTGTATGAGTCATTTAGAAATTATGGGTTAACCAGATCCTGGGCAATTTAAATAACTATATATTCAAGTAATCAAATTATGTAGTGTGGATACCACATTAGCAGAAAAATATTTCCAGAAGCAATACCTACACTTCGTGATTTCTATATAAGTAATCCTTAATTTTGTAGAATGTTATTTACAATATCCTTTTAATAATGTTTGTAAGAAACAATTTGATAAAAATGTATATTGGCTGATTGAAACCTACATTAACCAATTAAAAACAAAACTATATATTTTTTTTTTATTCTACACCATAGATGTCGTTGGTATTCGCTATTTTTATTTATCTATGGTTCTTGCTTGCATTTCATCATACCACGCTTAGAAATCGGCTGTCTTTTGTAATTTCGCTGTAGAATTTTGGAGGAATATTAAAAAAATAATTGATACCAAATACTAATTCAAGAAAAGATGAAGAAAGTAATATTTTTATGTTTGCTGTCGCTGACGCTGTGTCTGAGCAAGCCAGCTGAACCAGGTAAGTCGTGGAAAATATCCTATCCGTAACTATTGCGTTCTAATGGAATTTTCTCTGATTGCGTACCAATATCTAGAACTTGTTTTTTTATTGAATCATTCATTTGTTTTGCATATTTTTTTTGTTCATTATACTCTTAAATCGATTCTGAAATTGATTTGTAAATGAAAATGCAAAAAGTATGTTAGCGGTTTTTCCCGTAAACAGTTATTCTTTGAATTGAGGATAAAGATAAAGTAAGCAACAAGAGATCTTTTATCGCTTTGTAAACTGCATTGTTTGTTCGAATCCACTTGTTACTCTTCAAATATCGATACAAAATGGCATGCGATTTGCGTTCCAAATATTTTTCCTTACCTACTTTTATGTAAGCAAATGTAATTCGAGTCATTGAAGAAAAATACCGTGGAGAGGTCGGATAGCTGGCCATACTTTCTCGCTCGCACCATTCTTACGTCTAAGTTTCGATGTGTAAGGTGTAGAAAACAAGCTATTTATAATACCAATAATCATGCAAACTCTTAGCCTTAAAACAACATTCACTTGTTTATATTTTTTTTTTCTACACAATAATTGTATGCATATCTGTCAATATTCAATTTAAAGCATTTCGTTAAAAACATTCATTGAGTCATTATTTTATTGGTATAATACCATGTGATTAACTAGTTTAATCCCATTGCTAGGCCTGCCTTGGTCCTTATGAATATGCTATATGATAATTTAAAGTGTAAATTAAATGTGAACAAAATTACACTGAAATCTGTCAAATAGTTATTCACATAAAAGAGTATATATACATAAATCAACACAAAATTTTTCATTTATAATATTAATAATGGGATTAATAAGGAATATACTTAGTGCTAAGTATATTGTGCAATACTTGTTACATGATTCTAATCTTTATTGACTGTGCTATATATACAACAAAAAAACAATGAAATGTGGTAGCTATTCTTTTGTTTCAACAGTTCACTCAAAACACATTAATTTATAGGGAACAATTAATGAACAATTGAACAATATTGATCAAAACGGTTGTTCTTCATAGCTGTTGTTATCAATTTATACATTTTATAATTGCATTACAATTGCATTATACTTTTTGTAACTGCATTAATGTGCTGTTTATAGTATCACGACTGATAACTGTTTGTGTTAAAATCATACTTTGTTTCAAGGTTGGTTCTGTTTTACTTAAAACTGGTGATACGGATATAAAAGACATGAACAATAATAACAATATAGTTATATTTGTTCTTTGATTTTTGCGTTTTAAATAATGAATGTGTTTGTTTGTCGACATCATTCTTTGTTTCAAGGTCAGTTCTGTTATATTTAAAACACGCGTTTAAAAACATGCTTTCTACACTCATAACTCCACACTAGGATTTTCTCCTGTGTCATGGGTACCATGGACACACACAAGACGAATACACAAACACCCAGACCCAGAACATGAATCTAAAATCATAATTCAGATATCTGTCTGGCCGGGAATCAAACCCAGGACCCATTGCATGTCAAAAATAGGTATACAGGTTTAAACAACATTGCCACCGTCCATCAATTCACACTTGGCCAGCACAGTGGACTATGGCCTATAACTCTCTCATTCCGAGTGAAGACCTGTGCCCAGCAGTGGGACAATAATTGGTGGTATCCAGCATCCATAAACAACATGAGAGATTATTAAAACAAAATGTGGATCTAAGTCGCTGCATTTAAAATCATAAGTGCTATTTAGTTACATAGTGTAATCTAACACTATTGTGTTTAGTTACACCTATCGGTTTCCCTCAGAAAATGCCTAAATATAATAGACTGAAGGTTTTGCTACATTGTGGCTTTCACTTGATTGGCTAGGAGGATAAATGCTCCCCAGTGGTATACACATAATATTTTACATAATATTATAATAACATGATAGCCAACAAGGCTATTGAGTGGAGGAGAATCGGTGGCTTAATTTGGCTCTCAGGTGTTTTTTGCCATCGCTAGGTGGCATGTTCAATGAACTCACATGAAAGCAATCTTCCCCAAGTAAATAACTGATACTTGATATGAGTCGATAAACATAATTTTTGCTGCAATATGAATGTTAGATACAATATCTGTATTGTTTTAAAAATCCTTCCTCGTACCTTGAGTGTGTGATAAATGTTTGAATACCACATATATTTATTTTACTTCAATGAAAAAGTCTTTATATCAATAAAGAAACACACATATAATAGGGGCAACGTTTTATGTAAGGTATTTTCTAACTTTAATAGGTATAGAATTGAATATATACCGAAAATTATTGCTCCTCAAATGTAATAAAAAAAACATTCAAATATTATATAAATGCTCTGCTCCCTAATGCTCTTTATTATGTTTGTTTTAAACGAAAACGAACAATATAATCAAATAATATTTTTTTTGCTTTTAAAATAACTTTTATCAATTTGTCACGGAAAGAAGTTTATTAGTTATTCAAGTCAAACTGTAGATTTATCTAAAGTATGGTATTGTTAACATAGTTATGTGTGACAAAACCTGTAACTAATATTGTTATAATGAGCTGGAAAACAAATAATGGAAGTAAGATTGTATATATTTTTAATTGTGAGGCCAGATTTCAAATCCCAGAATTGCACCTCCGATTTTTAGTGTTTTATGTGCAGCAGAAATTAGTTATCATTTGCATAAAAGGTTAAAAAGAACTGTCATCAGAATACACCTGAGATTACTTAAAAAATGTTCTAAAGATGTATGCAGTCTACCAATTTCTGGTCATGGATCTTGGTCCATTGGAATTAGGGAAATCACTTCCAATAGTTCCCGGGAATCATTACTGTTGTTATTTGTTAAAATATTTTAGGAGTAAAGTAGGTATTTCACCTGAACTATATTTGGAAGCATTACCCAATGGGGAAGGGATTTATCTGAATCTTATAAAACATACAAGGTTGCTTCAGAGAACCATTTCTTATTTCTTGTGAAAATGATTGTGCTAATGTCATGAATCTTTAAAAAATCTTTAATAATATTGAAGAAGTAATAATGTTACGGATTTTTTAAATTGATGACACCACAGCCACTGTTAGTGTTTTATATAATAATCTGTAATAAATAATAATGTGTGTGTAATAAATAATAATTTGCAATAACATTGCCACATGCTATGATGTGTAATGTCATCCAATAACATTACATGAGTATAACGCTATCTGGGAGTAATTAAGACTACATGCCTTTTTATCGTGTAATAAAATACAATGAAATAAAGAGTGGTGTTAAGGTAAAATACATATTTTTATATCATCACCACATAGTTTATAACAAAGTCACTTCTCGCTGTCTGTCTCTATGTATGCTTAAATCTTTAAAACTATGCTACGGATTTTAATGCAGTTGTTTTAATAGATTGAGTGATTCAAAAGGAAGGTTTTTATGAAATGAAATGAAATGAAATGTCTTTATTTTGTATAGGCCTGCGGGGGCACTTACAAATTGTCAGTTACATTTTTTTTTCTTACACTACCACCGGATCGGAATACGACCTCAACTGAGAAGATCCGGCAAGAAACTCAGCGGGTTTGTCTTTTTTTCTTATTTATATTCATTTTTTTAATATTATTACAATCATGTTTTTTTTACATGGTAATGAAAGTTAGCTCCAGTATCTTGCCTTGCAGTTCAGTAAAAGAGAGCCCTGTTTGGTAAGATACGCTACACTTTGACATTTATTAAATATACTATAGTAATGCCTATTATTGCTCAGTCCCAAGCTGTTTTGTCTTCTATGTAATCAGAAATTTTATAATACGCTTTACGGCAAAGTTTAATCTTAATCAATGCTTTGAACTTATTCATTGACAAATTTCTGATTTCAACAGGACGTTTATTATAAAAGCGTATACATTGACCCATAAAAGAACTATTAATTTTGTGAAGACGAGTAACATGTGCAGAGAGATTGTGTTTGTTCCTTGTATTTATGTTATGCGTATCACAATGTTTAGCAAAATTATTATTATTTTTCTTAACATACATCAAATTTTCGTATATAAATTGGGATACAACAGTAAGTATATTTATTTCTTTAAATAATTCTTTTAGTGAACATTTCGGACTTAGGTTATAAATGGCTCGTACAGCCCTCTTCTGCAGTATAAAGACAGTATTGAGGTCTGAAGAGCACCCCCACAGCAGTATGCCGTATGACATAATGCTATGAAAGTAACTAAAATAAACTATTCTAGCTGTTTCTACATCGGTGAAATGTCTGATTTAGCTGTTTCTACATCGGTGAAATGTCTGATTATGTTAACACATGCATAATATAGTGGAAGACCACTGTTAAGATTTTTGAACTTTAGGCTGAACGAAATTCGCCGGATCAGCTAGTTAAATATACTAAGTTTTTTCCGCGGCTTCTCCCGCTTCTGTCACGTCTATAGCGGTAATTAATAATATATGTATTCATTTAGGTCCGGGATCTCTGATAGCTTGATGAGTACGAATTTTTTTTGACGCCAACATGGGCACCGGTATAGGAATAATGTATATGCGGTAAAATGTTTATTTGGTCAGGTCACAGGAGTAACCATATTGAAATACAAAACATATTTTCTCACAAACTTTCGCTCAATTTATAATATCGATAATTCCAGTAATATTATTTTACGTTTAGCGGGCTTGGATTTGTAAAGTTGTGAAAAGTTGAAGTCGACCACCTTGGATGTCTGGTCCTATGTTCGGTCTTTACACAATGCGACCCGAGCGAGATGACCTTCGTTGTACATCCGGATATTTAGGCTTTCTTTACGAGGTGTAAAATGGTGATGAAATACTGTAGCTCCGGCGTTTTTTTGTGATTTATGTGTTTTAACTGTACGTGTTGAATCAAGAGAACGAAATAATAAAACGGTCTAAACTAGTGTTGTAACAAATTTGCATACGCATTCGCTAATGTCACATGTTTTTAGACATTCGTATTAGCAATAAGTGTGCGAGTGTTTTGATAATATATTTATTGAATTGCAGTGCGTTGCAAAAAAGGTCGCCAAATCAATCCAAATTGAAATCAATCTGCAATTTGTCAATCAATAAAAAAGGTCGCCAAATCTAGGCCCTGTGGCCCCCTACAACTAAAAGTAATAAAAACATTACAAACAAATATTATAAATTGGATTTAACGCATAGAGAAAGGGACGCAGATTACTGCTAACGGAAAAAACCAAAATTTAAATAATGCACATGAATTTGTCAGGGTAATTTCTATGGGTCAAACTGTAAAACGAAGCAAACGTGGGTAAGAAATTCAAAATGCCGCCATTTTGTTTTGGTTAATAAAACGTTAAAGTTATTATTGGTGCAAACTTGTGCGAAATAAAATTGGCGCATTATTTTTTCTTTTCTATCCTCTTTTCGGTGTAAGTTATACTACTTTTGGCTAAAACCACACGGCTAGAAAATAGATATTCTGAATTACAACGGTACTCAATGATTTCCCAATACTAAAGTAAATATTGAATAGAAGGGACGATGGTATATATTCGAAACCATTTTAATCGATCATAGCACCTTTATTAAATTACAGACTTATTTGCTCTCGGAAGTTCATGGACTTAGTTGATTTAATTATAACGAATTGTCTGACCTCGCAACAATTGCCCCTTGCGGGTTGTCAATTATGTATTATACGTAATTTATACAGTGTCAATCAATTTGTTTGGGTCTTAGGTACATCTCATTGATCATTTATAGTTACCTACTGTCAAAAAGTAAGTGTGTAATTTACCCATAACTTCCAGTCAGCCAGCCAGTCGTGTCGAAAGTATGTCATTTAAAAGTTATTCATGTCGATACTTCTAACGGGTTTTTATAGAAAAAATATTTCTTTACAATAGTTATCTTATTTGACTAGAATGTATTGCATTATGTCTATCGTCAACACATTATTGTCCTAACATAGGCACACATGATCTTTCTTTCTTTAAGATCCTCACGATGTTTTCCTTCACCGTAAAGCTGTGATAATTTCTAATACACACATAATTTAAGAAAAAACTGGTGCGTGCCTATGATTTGAACCTCGTACCTCCCGTTCGAGAGTTTCAACCATTAGGCTATCACTGCTTATTATATTATACCATTCAATGCACTGCAATTAAAGCGATATAAAATGTTTAACCGATTCATTCCAGTGTACTAAGAGGGACATACTTTACTGCAAACGATTCCTATTCCTTTCATTTGTTTGAAAGGGGTCATCTCCAGTCGTCCACCAATTGAGGCCATTTTGCATTAGTCGTTTTTGATCGGAACAGCTATTACTTATTAATGAGAGATGCGCGGTTTGTAAATCGATTATTTGGTGCAAAATAGGGACATAAAACAATATAGTTACATATTCCATTTTTTTTTATAATATGAAACCTAGAATAAATTTTATAGTACGTAATGAAATGTGTACCGAAAGTAGCAGCTTACGTTTAGAATATAGCGTTTTAAGTATAAAAATACATATCAATTTACATAGCTGGTTAGTAGAATATTAAATACTTATGAGAACGGAAGACGATGGCATCTCGCATACCAGTTTTTAATAATATATCCATTTCCATTAACTTCTATAATCCAATGATGTGTATTAGTGTCTATATTTACATAATCTGTAATCTTGTGATTAAAATATTATCAAGGTTTTCAACTTAAGTATATAATATATTCTCATATTATTAACATGTGTAAAATGTGTAGTAATTTACGTTATTTCGTTATATTACAGAACCTGCACCTAATTCCACTCCAGTCCAGAACAGTACTCCTGAGAAAACACCACCTGCAGCTCCTAGTAAGACCCAATCCGCCTCAACACAGACTGCAACTGAAGAAAAGCCAGTCACAGTGCCAACTACAATACCGATAAGCGGTCAACCAGCCCAGAAAGAAGAACCCAAACCAACTCAGACTGCACCACCTACTGATAACAATACAGGCAAAGAAGCAGTGCCGCCCAAGGCTAATGAAGAGAAAAAACCCGAAACTACCGAGACACCAACTAATAAAACTACCGATGTGAAACCTACACCACACAATGAGACTAAGCCTGAAGACAAGAAAGATGACAAAAAGCCAGAGGAAAAGAATGCCACAACACCTGTACCTCCAGTGACACCATCGAGTGCACCAACTGACGCAACTAAGACAGAGGCACCTGCAAAAGCTGATGAAGACAAGCATACGGTTCAGGCGAGAGGGTAAGTGTACTTCTAGTAGATATGATAGATAATTTAATCAATGTGATCACATAACTATATTTGAAGCAAAAACTTGGGATCCGTTTTAAGAAACTTGCTGTGGATGGAGGCTATGAAATTTAGCACTGTTATAGTTGATATAAAGAAAGAGTACTAATGCTAATAGTTTTTCAAATAATGCATAAAACGTACATAAAATCAACTAAAAACACAATATACACGTAATCACAATAAGTCAAAAAAGTCGGATGTCATTGTCAAAATACCTGTTATTGCTTTTAAATGCAGTTTAGTCAAATAAACCTCTTTTTACCTTTTTATTTACCGGGTGTATTTAAAATAACTTAAAAAATAATAATTTGCAATTGATTTTGAGAAAGAATCTTGCTGCATTGGACTATATAAAATTTAGTTTTTGAGTTGAATTACAGTCGAATTTCGACCGTTGCGACGGCTGATTAGTTTATACAAATCGAAACTCAAATTATTCGCTTAACTTGAGATTATATAAGAGAAAGCATGAATCATGCTTTCTCTTATATAATCTCTCTTTTATTTATTGTGCAATGACGAACCGTAAAAATATCGCAAATAAACTTACGAATGTTATTACTAAATCTATACTGGTTTCCGTTGAACGGCAATAATCTTGAAAATATTTACATAACATTCAAAAAGAGACAGACTTGTTTTTATTGCACATTATACATGAGTATGCTAATATGAAACAAGTACAAATTATTACCATTTGCCCTAAATTTAGCTCTCTAAATACACATTAATAATGACTTTAATACTGTTAATGACAACTCTATTATTTAAACTTTCTTTTTATCTTAGATTTTTTTTTTTCAATAATCTGAATAACTATACTAATGACTGTGGCATTCGTATTGATCGAATCATTGTTCATATGTGATTTTTCCTCAATAATTAATTTTAATAAATTTTGTTTTACAGATTCGATGGACCAAGCTTCATGGGTGGCATCATTCTGACCCTGGGTCTTCTCGCCATTGGCTTCATGGGCTTCAAATACTACAAGAACCAGACTGAAAGAAATTACCACACTCTTTAAATGTTTTTCTTATTTAGTGCACCAAGCTATATATATAGTATATAAGTTTAATGTTCAAATACATTAGGACATAAGTATTGTATTTGAAATTTTTATTTTATGTAGAGATCCAATTTGAGTTTATTTTTTTATTTTATTGTGAGTGCACTTTCTCATTTATTCTTAAACAAACTACTGATGTAACAGGGTTCCTGTATGTAGATTTTTTAAAAACCATTTCAAGGCAATTTAATTTACTAGGCGGCTTGTCATTTTGTGTAATGTACTCGAATTTATAGGGTAAACTAGTTTTTATAAGCCACTTGATATTGTAGTTTTGTAAACTCTTTTTATGTTTATATTTTGGCATTTATCTCACTGCTAATTTCCTTTTTAACTGACTTCAAAAAAAAGGAGGAGGTTCTTAATTCTACTTTTTTTCTTTATTTTAAATAAGAATTTAAATCTCTATGTGTATATATGCAAGTTTGCAATTGTTTTTCAATTCAAGATCTAAATTTTAGTAAATATATTTAAAGATATTACATGTTGGTAAACGGTTGAAAGTTTTGGCAATTTTATAAAGAGAATTATTATAGGCTTTTAATAGAAATTTAAACTGTCCAAGAGTAAAATTTATATGGACAATTTGTGTGCAATTTAGTCTTAGGAGTTGCGATTTCTTGTATTACATCTGTGCCATGTCTTGAATGTGTTTATCTGCTAATGTACCACGGGTTTTTGAAATCACTCCTTTGATCTACTCCGCACTGTACCTTATTTATTATAAGCATATTGTTAATTGTAAGTGTTATATGTATATCGACACAATGTGATGACAAAAGAAGGGTCTAAATATTACTTAAATTAGTTTGGCACCACAATTATATGTACCCATTAAAGTATTGCTCTCTGACCTACTGTTCTGTTTATTAATCTTCAAAATTTGAATCTCAGATGTGATGAATCTTATATATAGCTTTTGTGCTGAAACATTTTAATTTCAATTTGTAATCTGGGATAAGATGATTCCATCCTAAAGTGCTCTTAAATCTCAACTATTTATGTATAGATTCGAAAGTCAGGTCACATTCAGTACTTGTGTTAATAAATATGTAGGTACCAAATTATTATTTTATTTCTGCTCCTATCCTAAATGTTTAAAATGGCAATCTATAGGTACTATTAATTATAGTAAAAAAAATATATCATATACAAAGTTTGCTATTTTATTAACTTTGTATCAGACTACATTTTACTAATTTGCTGATTGCTATCAACTGTTAGAATTATTCACAGTTCATTGTTCAGATCTACAGAGAAACTACTATGCAACTAAGCAAAAATTAAGTTTCAAAGTGATAATCTACTTTGTTTCATTTAGTAGAAATAAATTATTGTTTTAGTAATTTGTAACCATTTGCAACTATTTAAATTGTAACCATTTCTTTTTTTTTAATTTTTGGAAATAGTGCCGATCGAGCATACTGATAAAAAAATACGCTTAGCATGTTATTTTTACTCTTGGGACCATTAGTCCTTGATCCACTAAACCTACAAATGCTTCGAAACACACATGAAAAACAAGTAGTATAATCATGAAAAATATATTTATAATTATATGTTCTAGTATGACATCATAGTCACATGTGTAGAAAAAATTACATGATTTCAAAGGTTTTTACAGACTTGAGTACATTGTTAGGGCTCATTTACACAAAGTCCTCAAGCAAATCTGATTATTTGAGCTTCCCAATGACAACATTGATTCCTTTGTTGCCAGAATTTATATGCAAAAGTAGATTGTCGATTCTTCTCGGTGGTAAGCGTTGCTCGACCGAAAATCTTCTGTGGCCTAAAGTCACCAACTATCGGCAAACCGATGCCGTTTGCCGTAAGTATATAAAATAGGCATGAAAAGTCGTTTGCCGATTGCGAAAAACTATCCGGTGTAAACGAACCCTTAGACTGTCAAGCTCCAGCAAGTAATTTAATTAGGGTAACCACATTTTAATAAAAAAACGTGGTTATCCCAATTTAATTACTGTCAATTTATATCAAACGATGAGAACAACTGGTATATTGATTTGCTTACAACAGGGCCTACATTACGATTTAAGTCACCATACTTCAAATGAGCAAGCAAGATCTCTCCATCTTCCTTGTTAAGATATTCATACGCCTTTATCAAAGATTTCGGAGTTTTATAAACCTTGGTTATAGCCAGTGCTTTTTCTACTGAGAGGCCTTTTAATTGAAGCAGTAGTTTTATAAATGTTTCAGTGACCGTCAATGGTTTATTTTTGAGTGAAATTTTGTTGAAGAATTCAAATGTCATTAGTGTGTTATTATCCGTTTCTGAATTTCGTCCTACAAGTGCTTTGTTCTGAAAAAGAAAAAGTTTATATCAATTTTTTTTATATAACATTCATATTATTTTAGCTACCTAATCAATTTAAGTGTTATTTACTAAAGACATGTCTCATATAGGTTCCACCCTTCCAAAATCAACCAACATTTTTATAATGGTTTAGTTACAGTTATGTAGGTATAGATTTTTATTTTGCGTATCTGATTGTTTCGGTTATGGTTACAGAGCTCCATAACATCCCTGTATATATAACATAGCTAAGTTCCCTTCAACTCTGAAGCACTACTGAACTACCTTGTGTCAATTGCTTTGAACTGATTAAATAGTTGTGACAAAGGAGATATATTTTACCGATGTGGGAACACCTTAGTCCTTAGGGTGGCTACATGTAAGTGGGCAGCCTGGGTTCAGATTTTAATCTTATCTGACATTGTTTACAGATGTCCAATAGCAAATGTGACTGCATATCCTCGGGTTGTCTGCATATTTCCTACTGAAACTAAAAAAAACCTTACCCTATACTCAATTGTCAGTCTCTTAGTCATCATAGCCAGAAACCTAGCAGAATTGTTTAGAGAATCAGTCATATGGACCCTAAAACCATCTTGAATTCTGGTATTGGCCAATGCCTGCATAAGGGATTGTATTGGCAAGCCAAGGTACTTCTTGCTTGTGTAACTTTCCACCAAGTAAATAACATTCTCTAGACCACATCGCCGCAATCTAAATTTCTGTTCATGGAATCTTCCATCTTTTATACTCGCACTGAGATCATCTAATCTTTTCCTCTCTACTATGTATGGCAGTACTAGTTCTTGATTGTTGTGTATCTTATGCCGTGCTATCCAGGCAAAGTCACCAACTTTCAAACTTCGGTACTCATGTTTCAAGTCTGTGTACTGTTTGAACAGTGATACTGTCACATCATGTTTGTTTGACAACCTGAAAAAAATTATATTACATTATTCTATCAATGTGTTGCAACTAATACCTTTTTTTTTGGCAATTCAAATTCTAAAGCTCCTAATTCTAAAATTCTAAAGCTCAAGCCGGGACAAGAAGACTGAGCTGGAAGGGACGGATGGCTTTGGTCCCCGTTGCCGGGCTTCTCGACCTTCCTCCTTCACTAGAGGGAGGGACGGTTGCGGATCCAGCTAATGCTGGAGTCCTGGCTTTCCGCCTCTGGTTAAATGGGGATTGCAGCTGACCCAAGGGCACCTCCTATGAGGTACGGACCGTGGCTTAGATCAGTGATTAATACCTAAGATCCTGTATAAATCAAATGCATATTAGGGCAACATACTGCAATGTATTTCAGGATTTACCTGGTAAACTAAACACTAATACAAATTAATAAATAAACTAGTAAGCAATACCAAAATGATGCATACCCACTTGTCTCATTTTTATCAATCAATAATATCACATCATAGGATCCTGCTTCCATTTCAATAGTAGTAACATCTTCACTTGTTAAATCACAAGTATGATCAGTTGTAAATGCTTCTGTCTGTGTATTGCTATTTACTACATCATTAATATTTTTATTTAGAAGATTGTGCAAATGATGAGCTTTATTAATGCCTATATTGGTCAAAGAACATTTTTCAGTGTGAGGGTCTATTTTGACCAAATTTTGTAGTGGTTGGAAGGTTTGGGCGCATTTTAAAAATAAAAGCTTAGATGCTAAGAGCTTATTAATTGTCATATGTGTCTCTTCTAGAGCTCGGTTCAAAACCATATGAAGAGGAATGCTGTCTCTACTGTTCATCTTTTTCAGCGCAAAGAGAATTGACGCGTAACTTATGAACTTCAATATATAATTTTTGTAATTACGTTGGTCCAATTGTAAATCTGTTTCTGAAACACTGGGAAATCCCAAATTTGATTGGGTACGAGATGAACTACAAGCATTGTAAGTTTTTAAACGCTGTTCTATAAAGTCACATAGTCTTGAGTCGAAACCTTTCAGTATTCTGCATTCGGCTCCACTGTTCAGTGGTAAAGGATATTTAGACAACGAAGTCAAAGCCTCAGTTAGCTGGTGTTCAAGTTTACATCTCTTATGTCTTGCTTCTTCAAGTAACTCTTCGAGCCACGTTTGGAATACAGGATTCGGTCGTGATCGTTTCAAAGTTACTGGCTTTGCACTTACAATATCAGCCATCACCGAAATATCTCAAGTTTGTGATTTTAATGAGTGTAACCAACAGTCAATAGTAAACTATGAATCAACACCTATGAATCATTTAGATTTAAAACATAATTAGCCGATTTGATTTATTTATCTTGAGTTATTAAATAAACATTCGATTTTAAATTTATAGTTCATATTTCAATTTTGACACTTGATTATGATGGACAATGAGAATTGACAAAAGTGACAAATGACAGTTTGGGTGCGTTCCGGAAGGCGCTATAAAAATATACCAACCAACGAACGACCGCAGTCGTTGTGGTCGCGGCGAATACATCATTCATGACTTACGTTTTACCCTCTGGGACTCTCAGATAAGGCAATGTCAATATAAGGGCGGTAGGTAGGGAATTTCAGGCCTCGAGGGTTACCATCTTTACCCGAGCAATTCTCTAGGAGATATAATACCTACCTGATCCTTATCATTTATTCATAATAATACAATGTTATTAAAAATATTGTATTAAATATGTACAGATGTAAAAGATATTTACCATCCCCACTGTTTAGTGGGTGCTTTCTAATAAGGTGGGTCGAAGTGATCGGTACACTAGAGATTAAATCAGTAACGCTCACAAGCTAGTGGAACGGGAAAAAAAGATCATGTGCGTGAACTTTGTGAACTGTGAACAATGGAACACATTCTTTGAAGCAATCCTTACCTACAAAATATTAATAGGTTACAATTTGTCACTCAAAACCGAGTCCAAGAATTTATTGAAAAGAAATTATGGATTAAGAAGAGCCGGAAAGGCCAATACATCATATAAAAATTACAATTCAATACATCTTAGAATTGCAGTAGTAATGGTGTTTCCAAGCTATTTAAAATTTGATATTTCAACGTAACGTAACGTCACGTGTTATATTTCTTATCTACATTTTTAAGGATGTGCTATGTGCGCTTGACATTCTCTATACTATTTTTAATCTGCCACCTAGTTCATTTGTCAAATGAACGCTGCTTGCTTGCTGTATCGTAACGAAATTGCGGTATTCATCTACGTTTACAGTCGCTTTCGCAGCAATTTAAGCTGCCATGTAGTGCGTTCGTGGTGAATTAACATAGGATATTTATAATTATGTGTAGAATTTGAGTGAAGTGTGAAAATAAAACAACATCATCCAAAATGTCGCTCGAAATTCCGTTGATGAGCACCGACGAGGTGATGTTTCTATAAATAAGGCGCGATTTGTGTTTCGTGTTTCAAATTGGTAATTTTTTGTTGGTGTTTGTCCAGGTGATAGAATTGGATCCAGAGCAACTACCGTCTGGTGACGAAGTGTTGAGTATATTGCAGCAGGAGAGATCACAGCTCAATGTTTGGATAAATGTCGCCGTGAGTAGAAGTTAACCTAATTTGGTTGATATCGTGTGCATATTTTACTGTAAATAATTATTTTACGGAACCATAAACTAAGCGAATAATGTCTAATCATATGTAAATGGCCAATATATGGTTACATTAGGATAGAACTCGTACGCCTTGGTATTTTTCTCATTAAAAAGATTATTTAAAATAAATCAAACATAACACTGCTTCGCAAAATTATATGCAAAATTATACAATCCTTTTTGTATTTATTTTTTATGGAACAAGTTAAAATAGTAATAGATTTAAAAGCCATTAAGCATGTGTGATTTAAGCAACAGGTCAGCAATTTTGTGCTTTTATTTAAAAATACAAAAGTGGAAATGGCAGGCCACATCGTAGGACAGATAACCGATGGGGTAGAAGAGTCCTCGAATGGAGACCACCTCTGCAAAAGGAGTGCAGGCCGCCTCCCGACCAGGTGGACTGATGAACTGAAGAAGACAGCGGGTAACCGCTGGATTCAGATGGCTCAGGACTGGTCGAAGTGGCGCAGATTAGGGGAGGCCTATGTCCAGCAGTGGACTTCCAAGGGCTGATGGATGGATGGATGGATGGATTTGATAATACTAAGTTTAAAATAAAATTGTTGAATTTAAATTTGAAGCAGCAATATAATCAGAAAATATGTAAAAATGGACCCTTCTAATTATTTGTTTAGTTTCATTCTATCTGTGGGTACATTAGTGCCATGCCATTAATAAAATCCTCATAATGGTACATGTAGTAGTGTACAACAATGTTGTGCGATTTTAGGGGAATCCCCGATTTACTCACAGAGCTGAGCTAGTACTTGTAGAAGAATTGCCGAAGAAGACTGCTATGCTAGCGATTTTGTAATACTTGCACATTTTTCGTAATGTTGAGTGACTGGATGGGTGTCCACCCCTAAAAAAGGGGACACTTGGTGTAGCCCACCCACACCTCGTTTATGCTACTGGGTAATACACACAGTGCCACTCAATTCCTATTGTATATTTATTAATTAACACTAACCATTTTTGTATTCTCCACGCTACAACTTAGAACCTACATTGAAAGTATGTGACGTTAAAAATGGTTCATAAAAATCTCTAATATAACATCTATTTAATCATAAACCAGTCTTCATAGTAACAATAGAAGCTTTCTTTGCATCTATGATCATTTTCTGCCTCTATTTTCTGCCTCTATTTCTTAAAAAAAAGAATATTGATGCAATAAATTTGTTGTCATCTATTACAATAGATTTGTCAATAATTAACTATTATTTAAAGGTATATTATGTGTTAAATAAGTATACCATAAGTAATTATGACCAGTGGGTATTGGTGTAGTGTAGATCCATTCAGGAATATTTTTTTTTTATCTGCAAATAATATGGTCGCCAAATCAAAATATTCTTCTGCCTCCCCAAATGATACACCCATACTACTCATACATTACGACATTGCCCTTGGGTTTATTTGCATTTTAAAAAAAACAAATTATGATTGACAAATCTTTAATGGAAATTATAAACCAAATTAATAAAAAAAAAAAAAAAAAAATATGTGACGAATAGATAACCTCTTTCCTTTGGGAAGTCGGTTAAAAAATCTACTTTCATTAGTACTACATTCCATCGGTGAAAGTTACTTTTGGTGTTAAATTGTCATTACTTTTAATAGTAGTACTTATCAATGGACCATAAATATATTTCCAATTTCTCAAAGTTAATACAATTTAAGATGGGTGTCATTACAAACACACAAACACACCAGTGTTCATACCTAGTGTATGTAATACGAAGTTCCAAAACTTTCATTATTATTACATGTTTGTATATTCTATTAGGTTAGGTATTTGTAGTATTGTACTTTCGACGTAGATTCCTCAACTTTTTAAATCGTAAAGAAACATATGTCTCAATTAGAAATCTGTTGTAGCTTGCATACTATAAACAAAAGAAGATTGATGACTTCCTCAAGATCCTGGAAGCGTCCAGAGTGGATGCAAACATTGATTATCGGGACTTCGAGAGAGACCAAATGCGGGCTCTCGATATGTTGGCGGCGTACTATGTCCAGGAGGCCAATAAGGAGAAGTCGAAAGATAAAAAGAAAGAGCTGTTTACAAAGGCAACCCTTTTGTATACCATGGCTGATAAGATCATCATGTATGATCAGGTAATAGCTTAATTTACTTACTTTTGGTATTTAGAGTAAGTGGTATTTAGAGTCGTTACTGACTGGAAGTATGTGATAAGTGTGAGATTTACAAAATTATGCCAATTTCGTATTTATGAGAGAGAATTTAAGCAGTACTGAATATGGCAATCTCACTTGAGATTGATTAGAATGATCACCCATAGTTGGCGGTAAGAATAATGTGTCTGTATGCATGTTTGGAACTTGGAAATTATTAAAAAAATATTATTGTTACAACATTTGTTTAAAAAAAAATCTACATTTTGTCTACATACTCAGAGCATATTTATCAGGGTATATATTAATTTGCATTGATTGATTAACTCTTGTTTATTGCCTTTGACAGAACCATCTTCTCGGTAGAGCATATTTTTGCCTCCTCGAAGGAGACAAAATGGAGCAGGCGGATGCACAGTTCAATTTTGTACTTAACCAATCCCCAAACAATGTACCTTCACTGCTCGGAAAAGCCTGTATTGCCTTCAACCGTAAAGATTATAGAGGTGCCCTCGCATTCTATAAGAAAGCTTTGAGAACCAACCCTGATAGCCCAGCAGCACTACGTTTGGGTATGGGGCATTGCTTTATGAAGCTGAATAATCAAGATAAAGCCAGGTAATTTCATACTAAAAGTATTATTCATGAGTCAAAGTAACACAGTCAAAGTTATGTCATATTTTGGGTCACATTTCATGTTAGTGCTCAATTTTTTAAGAAGATTAGTCTTGTCATATAACTTTAATAGCATAACAATAAACCCAATTAGGAAACTCACTGCAATACTGGACAAACATGGATATTACAAACTATCCATATTTGTCATTAGACAAAGGAGTAATACTATTAATATTATAGATGCGAAAGTAAATTTGTGTTATATAATGAACAACAACTTGTTACATGAGTAACTACATGGTGATGCACTTAATCTAAATACTTCAGTACATATTATTACAGATACCTACATATTAAGGTGGTAGAACCAGTGTAGTTCAACCGGGGAAGTACCATCGCCACATCTATTTCTAGCGTGAAGCATTTCTTGCGTTTCGATAGAAGGGTGTGGTGGCCGGCACACTTTCACATGAGGTGACCATCATAGCCCTCGGGAGTAGCAACGCATCTGTGATTGACTTCAGATGGATCCCATATTCTGTTTCAAGTTGATTACAGATGTCCATGGGCGGCAGTAAAAAAAAAAATAACTTAAGACAAAGCTTAAATGTAACATTATTAATTAGTTATTTTGATGTTACTCAATTTTTTTTAGGATGGCGTTTGAAAGGGCTCTTCAACTGGATCCACAATGTGTAGGCGCCCTAGTTGGTTTGTCTATACTGAAGCTGAATTTGCAAGAAAATGAGTCTAACATGATAGCTGTCATTATGCTGTCCAAGGCATATGCAATAGATCCGAAAAATCCAATGGTTTTGAATCATCTGGCTAATCATTTCTTCTTTAAAAAGGTACAGTTTAATTTATGCAATCTTATGTCCTTTATAAATCTTTAGTATTTAAAACATTCTTTACTTTAGACTTTAAACTACATTTAAAAATATTAATAGCTATACTGTATATCATTAAATGCTTAAAAAACAATTTAAACTAAAATCTAAATAAAAAATGGAAATCTAAATTAACCATTTCATTAAAAAATATGGTAAAAATTACTCAATAATAATCAACATTTGTAACATGGTAGAACTCCTATCTACCTAGAAAGTCACCTATATCTAATATAAAACAATTTATGGCAATTCGCCGCAAAGAACGAAAACGAAATAAGTGGTGACCATTCGCCCTCAGGAGTAACCAACCTGGAATTGGTCGATAGGACCTCTGTTCTATACAAAGTTGCTTACAGATGTTCTTAAGCGGCAGTTACAACTTACCATCTATATAATCGTTTTTTTTTTTACTTAAAATTATGGTCATGAGAACTATAGAAGTGGAAACTTAAAAAATAACTCAAACACTTTCCATGAACTATATGTATACCGTGTACATTTATGTACACAATATACATATAGTTCATGGAAAGTGTTTGGTGATGATGCGAGTTTCATGACTTTTTTCATCTAAAAAGTGCTCAGCGCGTCAAAAGATGTTTTCATTGCAAAATATCGGATTTTAAAACTTTTTATCATTAACTATTATTATTAATCGTTTAACAATGTACCAGGATTACAGCAAAGTCCAGCACCTAGCGTTACACGCGTTCCACAACACGGAGAACGAGGCGATGCGAGCAGAGAGCTGCCACCACCTGGCGCGGGCGTTCCACGCGCAGGGCGACTGCGACCAGGCCTTCCAGTATTACTACCAGGCGACACAGTTCGCTCCGCCCAACTTTGTGCTACCTCACTACGGGCTCGGACAGATGTATATTTATAGAGGGGATACTGAAAATGTGAGTAGTTGGTAGTTTTAATTCTTGATTTGTATGTTTGTAGTAATAGTGTATTTTTGAGAGAATTTAGTATTTATCCAGTAATATCAGATAAAAGTTGTTGTTTACTTAAGTAAGTAGTTTGCAGGTGGTAGAACCAGCGTAGTTCGCCCAGGGACGTACCACCGACACACATATTTCTAGCTTGAAGCATTTTTTTGCGTTTCGATATAAGGGTATGGTTGCCGGCACACTTTTATATGAGGCGACCATCATAGTCCACGGGAGTGGCAACGCATGTGTCATTGACTTCAGATAGAACCCATGTTTTATTTGAAGTTGCTTACAGATGTCCATGGGTGGCAGTAACCACTTACCATCAGGTGGACTGCATGCTCGTTTGCCACTTCAATCAGATATAAAAAAAAGGAAGATCCTATTGCCAGTTTTATATTAAACTTACAGTCAATGTATTAGGTTCATTGTTGTATTATATTTTCGGTAATAATTATAGTGCTAGTTTAATGCAATCACATCTCACTGGTTTTCTATGAGCAAATAAGAAACAAACATATTCGGTAATTTTGCAATAGAAAGAACATTTCTTAATATCTATGTGGTAGTTTGGTATCACATGATTCTTTCAAATTTACCATCACATGATTTTGTATTGGTTTTAATAAGACTATATTCTTATGTATAAAAATGAATATTTATCTGTATGTCCTCCATAGAAAATTATTCATTTGATCATCTTTAGCAAAGTTTTTATTCATGAGCTCGCAAAGGTTTCTGGTGTATTTTTTTTTTGTGATGACGTAGCAACGCGCGCAGGGTACAGCTAGTCTTTATATATGTATGATCATGTATTACTGATATGTACTGATTTTTATTCATCCAGGCTGCACAGTGTTTCGAGAAAGTACTTAAAGCTCAGCCAGGCAACTACGAAACAATGAAGATCTTAGGTTCTCTCTACGCAAACTCACCATCACAGTCCAAACGCGATATAGCCAGGCAACATCTGAAAAAGGTCACGGAGCAGTTTCCAGACGATGTAGAGGCTTGGATCGAGCTGGCTCAGATCTTGGAGCAAAATGACTTGCAGGTAATTTTTTGCATGTTTTTTGCCTTCCAAGTTTCTTTTTGAGATTGATATTTAGAAGAAGAAAGGAAGACAGAAAAGCATTTATTTCGGTCCATCGACAGAAAAATAGAATAGGCACATACATCTAAATTAATATAAGTTAGTAAGATTAAAAATAACAATATTCGAAAATAACACAAAAAAGGAGGTACACAGAAGGTGGAATTTGAAAAGCTGCCACATCTATTTCTAGCGTGGAGACATTCGTCCGTTTCGGTGGAAGGTTGTGGTTACCGGTTCAAGTTTGTGTTACGCTAAGTACTCACGGAGCGATTTTCACCCGCGGCCGCCGCGGTTGCGGGCCCGCAGCTTCTGTAGGATGCAGATATAAATTTAAAAAATTTAAGCAATACTCACGACGCGTTTTTCGCCCGCGATGCGCGTGGTTGCTTGCGGCTCCCGCTGCACCGGCGGGCAACCTGTAGAACCGAGCGGGGCGCGGGCAGCCGCAGCCGCAGCGGTTTGCGCCCGCGCGCTCTGCGGTCAGTTGGCGGGCGAGTGCAGTAGTCAGGACCTTCGCCCGCCACGTTTGCGGTCGATAATCGCAACCGCGACTGCAGCGGAACCGCAAAAATAGGCGGTCTCGTGAGTTTCGCACAGAAGCTGCGGGCCTGCAACCGCGGCGGCCGCGGGCGAAAACCGCTCCGTGAGTACGTAGCCTTAGGCGGCTTTTCGTTTTCTTAGTTCACGGGAGGAATGTATCTGTGATGACTTCAAATAGGACCCTTATTCTATACTAGCTGAACCCCGCAGCTTTGCCCGCATTAAAAAAATCGTCCTATGGGAGTAAGATATTTTCCCACAGTAAAAAGTAGCCTATATGTTAATCCAGAGTGTCAGCTAACTCCCTACCAAATTTTATGAAAATCGCTCAAGCCGTATAGACGTACAGAAGTAACAAACATACAAACTCACAAACTTTCGCCTTTATAATATTATATGATGAAGTTGCTTACAGATGTCCATGTGCGGCAGTGACCACTTACCATCAGGTTGACTGCATGTTTGTTTGCTACTTCAATCTTATAAAAAAAAATAGCAAATGAGCATGACAACCACCAAAGTGGTAATTAGTCACTGTGGTGGTAGTAGTGCCCTTTGTCGCTTTTTTTTTATAAAAGTTACTGTGTCAAGAAATTAGGTAATGTTCCTGCTGTAGTCAAGGATGCCTTAAGCTCGTTATATATTAAAAAAATACGTAACCAATGACATTTTTCCTTTACAGAAAACTTCAAACAAATCTTTAAGTTTAATATTTATTTTAAATTAAAAAAATACGCCACACAATTATTATGTTTCATTTTCACTGTTACATTTTAAAAGGTAACAAATGTATTTTCCTAGGGATCGTTAAACGCCTACAGCACATCAATGAAAATCCTAAAAGAAAAAGTAAATGCAGATATTCCTGCTGAAATTTTGAACAATGTGGCTGCCCTACATTACCGGTTGGGGAATTTGAATGAAGCTAAGAACTACCTAGAGGAAGCTTTAGAAAGGTACGTATAAAAATATAAAACAAAACTGTGTGTGTATAAGGTAATAGAAAAAAGGCTGAACCGATTTTGATTGGATTTGATACACTTAAACTCAGTGATGATTGTAATTCGTGATAAGGGATTAAATGAATTACCAAAAAAAAAAAATACGAAAATAATACGCAAAAAAATTAATAAACAGTTGCCTAATCAGGATATGTTATCAGTCAAATCAAATCATTTGTTAAACTTGCTTAAATTTTCCCATAGGGGGTTTATTGGGATGATGAATAAATTTAAGGTATAGTAAAGATCGACTTAAAATGTTTTTCTGTGTACACCATATCTATTGACAATGCTCAGAATGACACTGAATATATATGGAAATGTATTGAAGAAATTATGGAAGAGCCGATAAAATTATGAGTAACATACAAGTAGACAAATGAACATCACATTTTTCTTCATCAACTATAAAGATTAACTTGAACACTCTATTTCCAGAGAAAAAGCCGATGCGGAGACACTTGACGCTCAGTACTACAACTCAATAGCAGTAACGACCAGTTACAATCTGGCGCGTTTGAACGAAGCACTCTGTGTGTATAATAAAGCTGAAAAACTATACAAGGACATCCTGAAAGAACATCCTAATTACATTGATTGTTATTTGCGGTAAGAATTTGTTTGTTGTATTTTGAGTTGGTAACTTTATAATGAGAGCAGTGGTACCCTAATGGGTGAAACTTGACCTCTCGATCGGCCCTGGGTTTGAACCTCAGATAGGTTCAAACCCAGCCACCACTGATTTTTCTAAAATTATGTGCGTATTAGACATTAATTACCACTGCTTTTCGGTGAAGGAAAATATCATGAGGAAACCTGCACACCCGAGAGTTCCTTAAGAAAAAATAGTTCTCGGAGGTGTGTGAAGTCCACCAATTCGTACTTGGCCAGCGCGGTGGACTATGACCTAAAACTCTCTCATTCTGAGAGAAGATCTGTGCCCAGGAGTGGAATAATAATAGGTTGTACCCCAAAGTTAATAAGCAGTATATTTAAATTGTGACTCTGCAAAACATATTTCCACGACAGGCTTGGTTGTATGGCTCGAGACAAGGGCCAGATCTACGAAGCGTCAGATTGGTTCAAGGAAGCCCTAAAGGTGAACACGGAGCACCCGGACACGTGGTCGTTGCTGGGCAACCTCCATTTGGCGCAGCAGGAATGGGGGCCCGGACAGAAGAAATTCGAGAGGATCTTGCAGAATCCCTCCACGTCCAACGATGCCTACTCATTGATTGCTCTTGGTTAGTGGTTTGATGTATTAGTGATAAACATGTTTAGGTTAAACTAATAACACAAGATGCTAAATTTGGGAATACATTTTTCACCTTTTGGGGTGCATAAAATACACATACTTCGGTTTTTATTATATTGTACACTTCACTATGAGTATAAACAATAAATTAGTTAGACTTATTTTTATTAACAACAAATATTTAAATATATAAAGGAGAAGGAAATTTTCCTTTGCCACAGTTGCAAAATTTATGGTTACATTTTCTACCTTTTTACTTGCCTGACCAATTTTAGGTAGAAAATGATACGATCTGTTGAAATACCATGTAATCTATGATAATATTGTTAAATGTAGATTTATTTTTCCGTAGGTAATGTATGGCTTCAAACGCTGCACCAGCCTTGTCGAGAAAAAGACAGAGAGAAGAGACATCAGGAAAGAGCGCTCGCTATGTACAAACAAGTGCTCAAGAACGACCCTAAGAACATCTGGGCGGCTAATGGCATCGGATGCGTTTTGGCGCATAAGGTAAGTTTTATACGTATTTAGAAGGTGGTAGAACCAGTGTTGTTCGACCGGGGAGTTACCACCGCCACACCTATTTCTAAGGTGAAGCATTCATTGCGTTTCGATGGAAGGGTGTGGTTGCCGGCACACTTTTATATGAGGCGACCATCCTAGTCACACATCTGTGATTGACTTTAGATAGAACCTATGTTCTATATGAAGTTGCTTACAGATGTCCATGGGCAGCGGTGACCACTTACCATGAGGTGGACTGCATGCTCGTTTGCTACTTCATTATTATAAAAAAAAAAAAAAAAGATATACATAGATTTTTGGTCGATTGCGTCAAGATTAGAATGTTTTTCGACCAAATGTATGTCCATTTCTTTGGCATGCGCTACAACCCAACCCAACAACCCAAATATATGAAATATTATTGGAATCGACTCAATTTGCAGTGACATACGGTGTATACTTGAAGTGAAACTTCTTTATCGGGGTTGTTGAAGTGAAACTTCTTTATCGGGGTTGGAAAAAAATTTAGTGTAACATTTTTTCGTTACGCGCCATCTTTTTCTGTTACGCGCCATCTTTTTTTTCCGTTACGCGCCATCTTTTTCTTATCCCTACCACGCGTGATATTAGATAGATTATTATAGATTAGATTATTAGATAAAGTTTAATAAAAGCCTTTTATTAAACTTTATCTAATTTAACTTTATTTAACCAATTTCTGGAAAGTTGCATATAGTAAATTATTTTTTGAAAAATAACGTCATAAAGAAGTTTCACTTCTTACGAGTGTACGCTAGTACACGCACACATTTTTTCTTTAAATATGGCGCGATCAGCTAAAAAGAGGAACGGTTTATTTGTCGTCATATCAATATGGGTACTGAATGAAAGCTACTTAATCGACCACTGCAAAAATACATATAAAGTAACATTTTATCTTACTATTTTGACACTAAGTTCTAAAAGGGTAAAACTAATAAGTGTTCATAAGAAATAGAAAAAACGCGACTGCGGATGTTGGACTAAATTTTAGCGAAACCTGACCAGTAAAAGAGTAACAAACACACACACACACACACCTGACAAACCTTCATATGTATAATATTAATTATAGATCACTAAGTTTGAGTGACACAATCTTTCATTCGTTCATTGATTAACTCACATGTTAACCAGGGTTGCATCAACGAGGCTCGTGACATATTCGCCCAAGTGCGCGAGGCGACGGCCGACTTCCCCGACGTGTGGATGAACATCGCGCATATATACGTTGAACAGAAGCAATACATTAATGCTATTCAGATGGTGAGTGTATTTTTTTGTATGTTTAATGGATTTATATTCATAATTTTTATTTCTTAATTTATTTAGAAATGTTTGAATGTACTTCAATTAAAACATACCTGTCATTAAATCAACATTCAAACTAAGTATTTGTTTCCATGACCGTGCTTATTTGTGATCACATGAGGAAAGTTTTTCGCCTACATGCTAAAAAAGAATAACTAACAGAATAAGAAATAATAGAAAAGAATAAGAATAGCTAATCTAACCTAACATTACTGTACTTATTCCCTAATATTATTGTTCCCTAATATTATTCCTCCCTCATAATATTATACCTTAATATAAGTTCATATATAAGTCCTGGAATAAATGTGGTACCGGACCACCATATCACCTATTGCTGTAAGTAAAGCAAAGCACCACCTTGATGGAAGGGTGTGATTGTATACTCATTTTAATATGAAGCGATGACCTCAGTCTTCAGGAATATTCTTAGTCTTCGAGTGATGTTATTAATTCGTATACGCTAATATCAAAATACTCGCTTCCACCACGTCGCTCAATCTCACAACCTAATATCAACATTCTCGATTCCATCACGTCGCTCACGTTAATTTGTTACCAGTACGAGAACTGCGTGCGCAAGTTCCGCATGCAGCACGACGTGGAGTGGCTGACGTGGCTCGCGCGCGCGCACACGCTCGCCGGGCGGGCGCACGCCGCGCGCGCCGCGCTGCTGCGCGCCCGCCGCGTGGCGCCGCACGACCCCGCGCTGCTGTACAACACGGCGCTCGCGCTGCGCCGCCTCGCCGCGCACGTGCTCAAGGACGAGCGCTCCGAGCTCAAGGCGGTGCTGCGCGCGGTGCACGAGCTGCACGTGTCGCACAGGTCAGTGGCCGGTCACCTTGCTTGCAGTGCTGCGCGCCCGCCGCGTGGCGCCGCACGACCCCGCGCTGCTGTACAACACGGCGCTCGCGCTGCGCCGCCTCGCCGCGCACGTGCTCAAGGACGAGCGCTCCGAGCTCAAGGCGGTGCTGCGCGCGGTGCACGAGCTGCACGTGTCGCACAGGTCAGTGGCCGGTCACCTTGCTTGCAGTGCTGCGCGCCCGCCGCGTGGCGCCGCACGACCCCGCGCTGCTGTACAACACGGCGCTCGCGCTGCGCCGCCTCGCCGCGCACGTGCTCAAGGACGAGCGCTCCGAGCTCAAGGCGGTGCTGCGCGCGGTGCACGAGCTGCACGTGTCGCACAGGTCAGTGGCCGGTCACCTTGCTTGCAGTGCTGCGCGCCCGCCGCGTGGCGCCGCACGACCCCGCGCTGCTGTACAACACGGCGCTCGCGCTGCGCCGCCTCGCCGCGCACGTGCTCAAGGACGAGCGCTCCGAGCTCAAGGCGGTGCTGCGCGCGGTGCACGAGCTGCACGTGTCGCACAGGTCAGTGGCCGGTCACCTTGCTTGCAGTGCTGCGCGCCCGCCGCGTGGCGCCGCACGACCCCGCGCTGCTGTACAACACGGCGCTCGCGCTGCGCCGCCTCGCCGCGCACGTGCTCAAGGACGAGCGCTCCGAGCTCAAGGCGGTGCTGCGCGCGGTGCACGAGCTGCACGTGTCGCACAGGTCAGTGGCCGGTCACCTTGCTTGCAGTGCTGCGCGCCCGCCGCGTGGCGCCGCACGACCCCGCGCTGCTGTACAACACGGCGCTCGCGCTGCGCCGCCTCGCCGCGCACGTGCTCAAGGACGAGCGCTCCGAGCTCAAGGCGGTGCTGCGCGCGGTGCACGAGCTGCACGTGTCGCACAGGTCAGTGGCCGGTCACCTTGCTTGCAGTGCTGCGCGCCCGCCGCGTGGCGCCGCACGACCCCGCGCTGCTGTACAACACGGCGCTCGCGCTGCGCCGCCTCGCCGCGCACGTGCTCAAGGACGAGCGCTCCGAGCTCAAGGCGGTGCTGCGCGCGGTGCACGAGCTGCACGTGTCGCACAGGTCAGTGGCCGGTCACCTTGCTTGCAGTGCTGCGCGCCCGCCGCGTGGCGCCGCACGACCCCGCGCTGCTGTACAACACGGCGCTCGCGCTGCGCCGCCTCGCCGCGCACGTGCTCAAGGACGAGCGCTCCGAGCTCAAGGCGGTGCTGCGCGCGGTGCACGAGCTGCACGTGTCGCACAGGTCAGTGGCCGGTCACCTTGCTTGCAGTGCTGCGCGCCCGCCGCGTGGCGCCGCACGACCCCGCGCTGCTGTACAACACGGCGCTCGCGCTGCGCCGCCTCGCCGCGCACGTGCTCAAGGACGAGCGCTCCGAGCTCAAGGCGGTGCTGCGCGCGGTGCACGAGCTGCACGTGTCGCACAGGTCAGTGGCCGGTCACCTTGCTTGCAGTGCTGCGCGCCCGCCGCGTGGCGCCGCACGACCCCGCGCTGCTGTACAACACGGCGCTCGCGCTGCGCCGCCTCGCCGCGCACGTGCTCAAGGACGAGCGCTCCGAGCTCAAGGCGGTGCTGCGCGCGGTGCACGAGCTGCACGTGTCGCACAGGTCAGTGGCCGGTCACCTTGCTTGCAGTGCTGCGCGCCCGCCGCGTGGCGCCGCACGACCCCGCGCTGCTGTACAACACGGCGCTCGCGCTGCGCCGCCTCGCCGCGCACGTGCTCAAGGACGAGCGCTCCGAGCTCAAGGCGGTGCTGCGCGCGGTGCACGAGCTGCACGTGTCGCACAGGTCAGTGGCCGGTCACCTTGCTTGCAGTGCTGCGCGCCCGCCGCGTGGCGCCGCACGACCCCGCGCTGCTGTACAACACGGCGCTCGCGCTGCGCCGCCTCGCCGCGCACGTGCTCAAGGACGAGCGCTCCGAGCTCAAGGCGGTGCTGCGCGCGGTGCACGAGCTGCACGTGTCGCACAGGTCAGTGGCCGGTCACCTTGCTTGCAGTGCTGCGCGCCCGCCGCGTGGCGCCGCACGACCCCGCGCCGCTGTACAACACGGCGCTCGCGCTGCGCCGCCTCGCCGCGCACGTGCTCAAGGACGAGCGCTCCGAGCTCAAGGCGGTGCTGCGCGCGGTGCACGAGCTGCACGTGTCGCACAGGTCAGTGGCCGGTCACCTTGCTTGCAGTGCTGCGCGCCCGCCGCGTGGCGCCGCACGACCCCGCGCTGCTGTACAACACGGCGCTCGCGCTGCGCCGCCTCGCCGCGCACGTGCTCAAGGACGAGCGCTCCGAGCTCAAGGCGGTGCTGCGCGCGGTGCACGAGCTGCACGTGTCGCACAGGTCAGTGGCCGGTCACCTTGCTTGCAGTGCTGCGCGCCCGCCGCGTGGCGCCGCACGACCCCGCGCTGCTGTACAACACGGCGCTCGCGCTGCGCCGCCTCGCCGCGCACGTGCTCAAGGACGAGCGCTCCGAGCTCAAGGCGGTGCTGCGCGCGGTGCACGAGCTGCACGTGTCGCACAGGTCAGTGGCCGGTCACCTTGCTTGCAGTGCTGCGCGCCCGCCGCGTGGCGCCGCACGACCCCGCGCTGCTGTACAACACGGCGCTCGCGCTGCGCCGCCTCGCCGCGCACGTGCTCAAGGACGAGCGCTCCGAGCTCAAGGCGGTGCTGCGCGCGGTGCACGAGCTGCACGTGTCGCACAGGTCAGTGGCCGGTCACCTTGCTTGCAGTGCTGCGCGCCCGCCGCGTGGCGCCGCACGACCCCGCGCTGCTGTACAACACGGCGCTCGCGCTGCGCCGCCTCGCCGCGCACGTGCTCAAGGACGAGCGCTCCGAGCTCAAGGCGGTGCTGCGCGCGGTGCACGAGCTGCACGTGTCGCACAGGTCAGTGGCCGGTCACCTTGCTTGCAGTGCTGCGCGCCCGCCGCGTGGCGCCGCACGACCCCGCGCTGCTGTACAACACGGCGCTCGCGCTGCGCCGCCTCGCCGCGCACGTGCTCAAGGACGAGCGCTCCGAGCTCAAGGCGGTGCTGCGCGCGGTGCACGAGCTGCACGTGTCGCACAGGTCAGTGGCCGTTCACCTTGCTTGCAGTGCTGCGCGCCCGCCGCGTGGCGCCGCACGACCCCGCGCTGCTGTACAACACGGCGCTCGCGCTGCGCCGCCTCGCCGCGCACGTGCTCAAGGACGAGCGCTCCGAGCTCAAGGCGGTGCTGCGCGCGGTGCACGAGCTGCACGTGTCGCACAGGTCAGTGGCCGGTCACCTTGCTTGCAGTGCTGCGCGCCCGCCGCGTGGCGCCGCACGACCCCGCGCTGCTGTACAACACGGCGCTCGCGCTGCGCCGCCTCGCCGCGCACGTGCTCAAGGACGAGCGCTCCGAGCTCAAGGCGGTGCTGCGCGCGGTGCACGAGCTGCACGTGTCGCACAGGTCAGTGGCCGGTCACCTTGCTTGCAGTGCTGCGCGCCCGCCGCGTGGCGCCGCACGACCCCGCGCTGCTGTACAACACGGCGCTCGCGCTGCGCCGCCTCGCCGCGCACGTGCTCAAGGACGAGCGCTCCGAGCTCAAGGCGGTGCTGCGCGCGGTGCACGAGCTGCACGTGTCGCACAGGTCAGTGGCCGGTCACCTTGCTTGCAGTGCTGCGCGCCCGCCGCGTGGCGCCGCACGACCCCGCGCTGCTGTACAACACGGCGCTCGCGCTGCGCCGCCTCGCCGCGCACGTGCTCAAGGACGAGCGCTCCGAGCTCAAGGCGGTGCTGCGCGCGGTGCACGAGCTGCACGTGTCGCACAGGTCAGTGGCCGGTCACCTTGCTTGCAGTGCTGCGCGCCCGCCGCGTGGCGCCGCACGACCCCGCGCCGCTGTACAACACGGCGCTCGCGCTGCGCCGCCTCGCCGCGCACGTGCTCAAGGACGAGCGCTCCGAGCTCAAGGCGGTGCTGCGCGCGGTGCACGAGCTGCACGTGTCGCACAGGTCAGTGGCCGGTCACCTTGCTTGCAGTGCTGCGCGCCCGCCGCGTGGCGCCGCACGACCCCGCGCTGCTGTACAACACGGCGCTCGCGCTGCGCCGCCTCGCCGCGCACGTGCTCAAGGACGAGCGCTCCGAGCTCAAGGCGGTGCTGCGCGCGGTGCACGAGCTGCACGTGTCGCACAGGTCAGTGGCCGGTCACCTTGCTTGCAGTGCTGCGCGCCCGCCGCGTGGCGCCGCACGACCCCGCGCTGCTGTACAACACGGCGCTCGCGCTGCGCCGCCTCGCCGCGCACGTGCTCAAGGACGAGCGCTCCGAGCTCAAGGCGGTGCTGCGCGCGGTGCACGAGCTGCACGTGTCGCACAGGTCAGTGGCCGGTCACCTTGCTTGCAGTGCTGCGCGCCCGCCGCGTGGCGCCGCACGACCCCGCGCTGCTGTACAACACGGCGCTCGCGCTGCGCCGCCTCGCCGCGCACGTGCTCAAGGACGAGCGCTCCGAGCTCAAGGCGGTGCTGCGCGCGGTGCACGAGCTGCACGTGTCGCACAGGTCAGTGGCCGGTCACCTTGCTTGCAGTGCTGCGCGCCCGCCGCGTGGCGCCGCACGACCCCGCGCTGCTGTACAACACGGCGCTCGCGCTGCGCCGCCTCGCCGCGCACGTGCTCAAGGACGAGCGCTCCGAGCTCAAGGCGGTGCTGCGCGCGGTGCACGAGCTGCACGTGTCGCACAGGTCAGTGGCCGGTCACCTTGCTTGCAGTGCTGCGCGCCCGCCGCGTGGCGCCGCACGACCCCGCGCTGCTGTACAACACGGCGCTCGCGCTGCGCCGCCTCGCCGCGCACGTGCTCAAGGACGAGCGCTCCGAGCTCAAGGCGGTGCTGCGCGCGGTGCACGAGCTGCACGTGTCGCACAGGTCAGTGGCCGGTCACCTTGCTTGCAGTGCTGCGCGCCCGCCGCGTGGCGCCGCACGACCCCGCGCTGCTGTACAACACGGCGCTCGCGCTGCGCCGCCTCGCCGCGCACGTGCTCAAGGACGAGCGCTCCGAGCTCAAGGCGGTGCTGCGCGCGGTGCACGAGCTGCACGTGTCGCACAGGTCAGTGGCCGGTCACCTTGCTTGCAGTGCTGCGCGCCCGCCGCGTGGCGCCGCACGACCCCGCGCTGCTGTACAACACGGCGCTCGCGCTGCGCCGCCTCGCCGCGCACGTGCTCAAGGACGAGCGCTCCGAGCTCAAGGCGGTGCTGCGCGCGGTGCACGAGCTGCACGTGTCGCACAGGTCAGTGGCCGGTCACCTTGCTTGCAGTGCTGCGCGCCCGCCGCGTGGCGCCGCACGACCCCGCGCTGCTGTACAACACGGCGCTCGCGCTGCGCCGCCTCGCCGCGCACGTGCTCAAGGACGAGCGCTCCGAGCTCAAGGCGGTGCTGCGCGCGGTGCACGAGCTGCACGTGTCGCACAGGTCAGTGCCGGCTGCTATGCCATCACACTCACGCACTCAAGGACATGCTGCGAGGCTGCGAGACGGTCCTGAGATGTTAACGAGCTGCACGTCTCGCACGGGTCTGTCACCTCACCGGTGCGCGCTATTGGCGGGCTAAGTATCAGTAGGTTGACCGATGACCTGAACAGGTCTGAAACCGTTGGATTCACAAGACTCAGGACAGATTGAGATGGCGCAAGTTAGAGGAAGGCATGTCTAACAGCGTAGCTTAAAATGTTTATGGGTGGATAAAATATCTGTAACTCTAATAAAAAAGGGTATAATTCATGTTTTTTAACTAATTGCATATATCTAACAAAGTTGAAAGAATAAATATCTTCACTTCAAAGACTGTTACTGCCATTAAAGCTTGATGCGAGTTGATTAAGCTTCATCGAAACTATACTTGCTTACGTTTTCGAGCAATAATTAAAAACGTCTCACACAACTAATGTATGCCCTTTTAAAAAGTCCAATCCCATCACAGATACTTCCAACGGCTCTCGCAAGCGGAGAGCGGCGAGGGTCCGGAGCGGGCGCGCTTCGAGCCGGCGGCCGCGGCGGCGGAGGCGCGCACGTGCGCGGACCTGCTCTCGCAGGCGCAGTGGCACGTGTCGCGAGCGAGACGGCAACACGACGAGGAGGTCACGCTGCGGGACCGCCAGCGGGAGCAGCGCGAGGCGTTCCGCAGGCAACAGGTGAGGGATGTTTGTTATGAGTGCATTCCATTAGGCGTTCTTCGTCCGTACCTGTAGCCTCGGGGTCAGAATAGAGCTACGGTATCCCCTGCCTGTCGTAAGAGGCGACTAAAAGGGGCTTCCGGGGTTGCAGACGGCTAGAGTGGGAGCTCGAACCGTTCGGTCAGGCAATCCCGGGAAGGACGGCGGTATGTGTGGTCGCATACCGTCGTAAAGACTAGACGGAGCGGTGGGCCCAGCCGCCCATCTGGGAGGAGCCCGATGGGGCAGCGCGCTCGGAGGATTCCATTTGAAGTCGTTTCGAGATCCCGGAGTCCTCCTTTTCAGCGCCGAGGACGGCCACCGGGGGGGTTTTAGTGCGGTAAAAATCCCACATAACCCTGCGTCGCTCCCACGGCGTCGGGTACCTTTGGAAGGTTTCCCCCTCGAAAACAAAAAAAAAAAAGGCGTTCTTCGTCACCGCACCACTCGCCGAAGGATGAAGCTCCATCCACACCAACTGGACTCGTGGCGGTCCTCCACGGTTCGGTTTGCACGCTCGTTTTTGCCACGGACGTGCAAGTTGTGGAATGAGCTTCCTCCTGAGGTATTCCCTGAGCGCTATGACATGGGGTTCTTCAAAAAAGGTGCGAAAAGAGCTCTTCTTCATAGCTGGCTATGCATTGGCGACTCTCCTAGTGCTGGGAATGTCGTATAGTAAATGTTAAGCTGCTATAGTCCAATTTTAAATTTAAATATCTTTTTTAATTTCTCTCTCTCATCAACCCATTAGTACCCCCACCGTGCTGGCCAAGTGCGAATTGATGGATTTCACACACCTCCGTGAGCTTTTTTTTTAAAGAACTCTTACATACGCAAGGTTATACGGTTATACGGTTTCCTCAAGATGTTTTCCTTCACCGAAAAGCAGTGATAATTAATTTCTAATACGCACAAATCAGTGGTGCATGCCTGGGTTTGAACCTCGGACCTCCCGAGAGGGCAAGTTTCAACCATTAGGCTATCACTGATCTCTTTTAATAGAGGGCAAGTTTCAACCGTCCACTATCACTTTTCTCTCTCTCTCTTTTAATTTACTACTATTTAAACTAACTACATCCTTCTATCTCTATCACAGGAAGAGGAGCGCAAACGTCGCGAGGAGGAACAAGCGAAGAGCACAGTGGAGATGTTACAAAAGCGACAGGAATACAAGGAGAAGACGAAGAACGCTCTCCTCTTCGCAGACATGCCGCCCGAGGGCAAGGCCAAGGGCGGCGGCCGCGGCCGGCGCCGGGACGAGTACGTGTCCGACTCCGGGAGCGGCAGCGAGGGACCCAGGGAGGAGGGGTGAGTGGATATCTACTTTATATAAGTAAGAAAATGTGTACCAGGTGGACAGATGACCTGAAGAAGACAGCGGGAAATGGATTCAAGGGCCGCAGGACCGGTTGGAGTGGCGCCATTTAGAGGAGGCCTATGTCTAGCAGTGGACATCAAGCTGATGGATGGATGTACGGATGATGTGTAGTGTAAGCTTAGGGAACGTTCGTTAGCTACGTGTCTTTAGCGATTTTTTTAAAATTAATTTATAAACTTTGATAAAATTAAAGGGTGTGTTTGCCGGCATACTTTTATATGAAGCGACCATCTTAATCTGACTGATTGACTTCAAATAGAACCCATATTCTACGTAAAGTTGGTTACTGATGTCCATGGGCGGCATTGACCACTTACCATCAGGACTGCATGTTTGTTTGCTACTTCAATCTCATAAAACACTATTAACTTTGCATAAAAGTAAAATGTAATGGAACTTTTCGAATAATCGGTGCCAACTTAAAGAGAGAAAAGTTGATCGGTATTCGGTATCTTAAGATAAGATCCTCGTAAGAAAATAATAAATTAAAAAAAAACAAAATTAATAAAATGAAAATCCAATTCCAAGACATAACCGTATTCGTTGCAGGGCGAAGGGCGAAAAGCAACGCAAGCGCAAGCGCGAACCGGGCGAAGGTCGCAAGGGCAAGGGCAAGAAACGTCGCGAGCGGAACAGTGGCAGCGAAAGCGATCCGCCCAGGAAGAAGGGACGGAAGAAGGTAATTATCATCGCCTATATTATCACTGATAATACCTTCATCATTTTTTAACAGTATCACTAACATCATAGGACAACAGATTGTGGGGCTTGTATTTTTATTATTAACTAGCTGAGCCCCGCAGCTTTGCGCGCGTTAAAAAAATACAATGTATGTTGTCCCGTGGGAATAAGATATTTTCCCACAGTAAAAAGTTGGCTATATGTTAATTCAGAGTGTCAGCTAACTCCCTAACAAATTTTATGAAAATCGCTTCAGCCGTTTAGACTTCAAACATACACACTCACAAACTTTCGCCCTTAAATTATTGGTATGATTATATATAACTAGTTGACCCGGCGCACTTCGTTCCGCCTAAAAGTCAAAAATCTAAAATTATCAGTGTTCCTCCACTATATTTTATATGCATGTTTTATACATAAAAACCTTCATTTTGAATCACTCTATATATTAAAAAAAAACTGCATTAAAATCCGTAGCGTAGTTTTAAAGATCTAAACATACATCGGGACAGACAGCGGGAAGCGACTTTGTTTTATACTATGTAGTGTTTCTTGACAACATAACAAACACGCAACATTAATATTTCAAGGAAATATGATTGATGATAGATTGTGACGAGTGTGATGAGGACAATTTAAAATGTAAATGAGTTCTAAAACATATCATCATTGTTAGACAACTTTCAGCTTTGACTATACAATCTACTGGAGTTTAGGTATTATTCTAATTATTTACAAGTACGTTCTACCTTCACATAACGTATTCTACACTCATAACAGATTTTCTCCTGAGACGTGGATACCATAGACAAACACCAAGACATACATAATTGAGATTTCTGTATGTCCGGGATTCGAAGCCAAAACCCACTGCGTGTCATAACCGGTGGTGACTTGACAGGTGGTAGAACCAGTGTAGTTCGACTGGTGAAGTACCACCGCTAGACCTATTCCCAGCATAAAGCATTTCTTGCGTTTCGTTATGGAAAATTGTGGTTGCCGGCACACTTTTATAGGAGGCGACCATCATAGTCCTCGGGAGTAGCAACGCATCTGTGACTGAGTTCAGACAGAACCTATGTTCTGTATGAAGTCGCTTACAGATGTACATGGACTATGACCACTTACCATCAGGTGGACTGCATGCTCGTTTGCTACTTCGACAGATAAAAAAAGTCTGTTGATTTCTCCGTCACGCGGGTTGTCGAACACTTACTATATTAAATATTTCTCTATAACAGGGAGAGAAAGGCATCGGCCGCCGCGAGAAGGCGCTCAAAGAGAAAGCCGAGGACAGACTGGGAGCGAAGCAGCGCATGAAGATCGTGTCCAAGGAGACGATATCCACGTCGGAGTCGGACTCGGACGCGTCGCGCAAATCGCGTAGTCGCAGTCGTAGTCGCAGTCGCAGTCGCAGCGGCAGTCGCAGCCCGCCGGCGAATAAGGGAAGGAAGAGGATCATGTCCGCGTCGGATAGTGATAGGTAAATATTATTACCTGTTGATAGTTGGAGATTTATAAATAACTAGCTTTTACCCGCGGCTTCGCTCGCGTTGAAGCTTTTAAATAAATATTAAATACTTTAAATAAATGTTTTCAAATACAAGTGAATCATTCTGATTCAGTGCTTAAAAATACTGTATGCAATATATATTAAAAAAAGTATGCGATGTTTTTTCTATAGATCGATCCAATAGATCAAAAGATAAATAAACTATAAAAAAACATGTAATGTAACAAAATAAATTTGTTTCAGGTCTAGATCGAAGAGTCGCTCCAAATCACGAAGCCGGTCACGATCCGGTTCAGCGAAGAGTCGTTCCCGCTCCAAGAGCAGATCTCGATCCAAAAGCAAGTCCAGGTCTAAGAGCCGCTCGAGGTCCAAGAGTGGCTCTCGCTCCAAGAGTCGATCTAGGTCCAAGAGCCGTTCTAAATCGAAGAGCCGATCGAGATCGAAGAGCAGGTCTAGATCTAAGAGCAGGTCAAGGTCTAAGAGTAGATCGAGATCTAAGAGTCGATCGAGGTCCAAGAGTAGATCCAGGTCTAAGAGCAGATCGAGATCCAAAAGCAGATCCAAGAGTCCGTCCAGGTCGAGATCCAGGTAATAAAAAAAGTTATTCAACATTTTATTTATTAAGAATGTTTAAGTTATTAAGAATGTTTAAGATATAGCCTCTAAAATTAAATACTAAACGAATACTAGTTGAATCCCGCAGCTTCGCCCGCGTTAACAAAAATCAATTGTCCCGTGGGAGTAAGATTTTTTCGCACAGTAAAAAGTAGTCTATGTTAATCCACCCTGGATTAGCTATCAGCTAACTCCCTACCAAATTTTATGAAAAATGCTCCAGCGGATTAGACGTGAAGAAGTAACAAACATACACACTCATAAACTTTCACCTTAAATATATTAGTATGACAATAAAGCACCTAATAAAGACATGTTTAGCCACGACTACATTAAAATGGTCACAATTTTTAACCCGTAAATGCTAAAACCAGAATGCGGAAAGCGTGAAAGCTTTAACTATATTTTTCTAGAACACAATAAACAAATATCTTTTATACATTACTTTGCAGATCCAAGAGTCGATCTCGCTCCAAATCCAAGAGCGTATCAAGATCCCGTTCAAGATCCAAGAGTGGCTCTCGGAGCCGTTCCAGATCTAGGTCCCACTCTGGCTCTAGATCTCGTTCAGGCTCTAGGAACTCTAGACCCGAGACACCGGTGTCTAGGAAGTCTGTCTCAGCCAGTGAAGATGAAGCTTAGTTATATATGTAAATATATAGTAGGTTTATTAGAAGTATTTGGCATGAATGTTACCTACAAGGTAAGCACAACTATGATTTGGAGATAATTCAGAGAACCCTTAAGGGGACCAATAGAAATTAGAGTTCAAATCTATTTCCTTTAATCTTATGTAAAGAATATGCTTGAAGCGTGTGTTATTGTTACTTGTATCCAAAGACTAACACTTCTATTGACGAATTTGGTGAATAGGTGATACTTTTCTTAGTGAAAAGTCGGAACAAAATCAATACCACACTACATGCTTCTGCTTGCAGAAATAAGGCCCCCGATTAATTTGCTAATGGGTAAAATATTCATAGCAAAATTAAGGGAGAAAACCTATATTTTCAGAGGTTTTAATTTTTTTCCTATTGAGTGACTCATATTTCTACTTTTTTTTCGCCAAGTTTTGTATAGAGGAGTGGTCGGATACTTTTATGACTACGCAAGCCACATGCACTACTCTGTGCGACTTTAATCTCATTTAACATACTGTATTTGTCAAAATTTATTTTTCCGCAAAGTTGTGTATTTTCGATTCGAAACTTTGCTAGTGGATGTAATGATAAGACTTAGTATGAAGGAACTTGGAAGGTACATTACTATCATAAGGCGTTCTAACTTGATCACAGTATTAGCGAAAGTGAATGACTTCAGGTAAGACTTATCTCTTTGAAGTTTAATCACAGATGACCACTATGATGTCCAAGTGAAGTTAATGTACTTATGAAAATGTACATGATGAAAAATCTGCAGTAAGTGGGTTACTAGTTGCAATACAAAAAAGCGTGTGAAAATATGTATCTTAGTTTGCATTACCTGCAAAAAATCTCCATGAGGTTAATTTAATTATGTTAATGAGAATGACCGTTTGGAATATGTCTATTTTGTTTTATTTCTCTTTGTAAGATAAAGATTTAAGTTTTCTTAAGATTAATTCTTCTGATTTTCCTGCTACATTCTTAATTATTAAATTGGTACTATTATCTTACTGCTGTGTTGTAAGTTGTGTGATAAAACTATAAATGTATATAACTCATCACTGCCTTATACTTAAGACGTGTTTTCATTAGACACGTCCTATAATAAATGTTCGCAAAATCTGCTAGAGGACTGTTGATTTTTACCGCTTTTTGTAGCGTGATATGCTTTTATTACTGAAATAGTTTTTCGTTTTTTATTTTATCAAAGCATTATGTATACTACCCTTTTGCACTATCTGTTATTCCAACGTAACTATGCAATACCGCAATTCATAAGAATAATTATTATGTAAGAAAGATGTTCTCCAATTGGCGTTTCATATCATGTTTTTTTGTTACCTAATAAATGATCGATTTGACACATAAAATTGATGAGACATTACTTATATTTATATTTATGACATTTTGTTAAAAGATTTGTAAGAAAAATCTTAATAAAGGCCCCTAAAACTATAGTTAATATTATAGAATATTAACCAAACATATATTTTCAATAGTAATCATTGAAGGCTTACACATCTTATGATAAGTAGATGACTATTTCAAACTATAAAGAAATCCAATTTATGTTTCCTCTTGTTTCTATCACTGATATGTTTCAAACCTAAACTGTTTTTATAATAGTTATGAGTAAACATCGGATTATATGTATTTGCATATGCAAATGGCAGTTTTTCAGCGTTATTGCATATTTTGGCACTTATTCATTAGTTTTGGACAAAATAAGGTTGGGTTTTGGAAAATAAAAAAAGTTATAAAACGTATACTGGTATATCTATATAGACTTCAGTTTGACGCCAAAAAAATGGGATAAATGTTTCTTTCATTGTTCATATTTGCATGCATATTTTGATAGTGCATTTATATGCACTATCAAAATGACTAGTTATGAGTAACAACCATAACACTATCCCCTCGAGTAAATTCATTCAAACATACGTCTATATTTAACATTATAAATTTAAGATACTGGGAAAATACTTTTTACCAATAATTTATTTTCAATTCTTATTCAGTTGTGACGGCTCTGTCAAATATCAAACATCGCCATCGCCTTCCCTTCCCCTTGACCTCTCCCCTTTGTCACCACATTAAACTGCATCTCACCACTGCCGTGCTGCATATTACCCTCGTCAACCCATTATTGTCACACTGCTGGGCACGAGTCTTCTCTCAGAATGTATTAGGCCACAGTCCACCGCGCTGGCCAAGTGCGGATTGGTGGACTTCACATACCTCCGAGAACTTTTTTTTTTAAAGATCTCTCGGGTGTGTAGGTTTCCTCACGATGTTTTCCTTTCACTTCTACATATTACTATATCATATAACTAAATGTAAAAGTTAATATTATTCATAAAATCGAACTTTATCACTGCAATATTGATGCAAACAAAAACCGCTAGATATACTGAAAATGCATTATTTTAAGTGTTCTGACTATCTACAAAAATGGTGTTACAGAGGAATGTGTAAATTTCTCATATGTAATGTCTGTATTCTGTATTATAAGAATTAAATTCTGTTGTTAGATTGATTATGTGAATGGAAATAAAGAGTGTATGGAAATTTTGTTTTATTTATTTCATGTAGGTACACATTGTATGATTGTTCAAATTAGCAGATTTAATTTAAAAATCTGTGAAGTCATAATAAAGAAATCACGATCAAACATGTAAGGGTTAATTGATATTAGATTAAAACTCGAGGTATAGAAAACATATTTTCACTTTTAAGAACGCATTAGGGTGTTAGGTAAGAATGAAACAACAATTGAAAATCTTGTATATTTATTAAATATGTAGGCTAATGTATTATAGAGTACTATCAAGATCTGAAAGACAATTTATCAAGTAAAACATATCAAATATATTTTAGATAAATAACATGATTATGTATTTGAGTGTAATAAAAAAAAACTTAAACTGGAATAATGTAACAATAATATTGAATGTAGGATTTTGTCTATTTTCTATCCTTATTTGGAGTCTCAAATAAAAATTCAAATGTACTTAACGTAGAAGTAAATAAATGGGTTACTTGATCATATAAATTAAAACTGAATACTTAAATCAATTTTATAAAATTCGCCACAGATAACCTAAGTTTCTTGAAACGTTAAATAAGAAAATGAATGTTTTGGATTTTAAAATAATCGTCATCCGATTTTAATACAAAAAATATGATATACAACTACTATTAGCATTATTGGAAATAATACTTTAATTAAAAAAAAACATGAGTGCGTACAAAGTACATATGTCAGAAGTGAAACTTCTTTGGCGAACTAATTTATAAATCTTGTTTATATTTATACAAATCTAAAACTTTAAATTTCCAAGATTAAGAGGAAGGGAAAAAGGCGTGATACGACGTTCGCTCTGTCTCACTTTTTCTCTCAATCTTTTTCACTCGCTTGCTCCCTACTCTCACTCCACGGTTAGTTGCTCATGCTACGTTCGCCCTGTCTTACTCTCTCTCAATCGGTCTCGATCACTCTCTCTCTCTTTTCCGACACTTCCGTTGCATACCGGCGTGACGTTTCATCTGTAAAAATTTTACCCTCATGCGCCTAAAGAAGTTTCACTTCAAAAATGTAAAATTTTACGTTTTAAATTAAGAAAAGTTCGTGAGATCGCGACACTTAAGGGGTCGAAATAAGATAAGCCAACAGAAAAAAATATTAAAATCATCAATTTGAATGATTATCTGAATCCGTGTGCGTAACATAAAAATAGAAATCGTTTTCTCTTAGTGTTATTCGAAATATTCAATTCCTACACAATATTACTTCAAATCCATTTTAATTAAACATAATTTTATTTATATTTCAACTCGGTATACATTTTATCTAATGGACTAATATTTAAATGCATGTTTATCTTATTATTAATAATTGAGCTTAACATGCAACTTTTAACAAAATAGCGTTAATATAGCTCTAATAAATATAATAATTATAGAGATTTGTTAACAAATAAATAGACAAATCTTTGAAACAATCATAAATAGAAGATCTCTTAAGTAAAGGAAATCATATTCAATCACAGCATTTAACATATCATAATTAATTTTGATCTAAATAGAAGCTGCCCAAAGCGAGGTTGCACTGTATTTAGTGGTTACTGCCTCATATGGACGACACAAAAAATATACGTGACAGATAACTCTTTAGGTCTGTTAATAAAATGTATAAACTCCTAAAATTAAATTAAAATGAATTATAGAGGCATTACAGTCTAAGCTATATAGTGTAAATACATATATATATAATCTTTCTTCAATCACGCAGTCTGGTAAAACAATTCAATTACTCAAAATAACTTTGTTTCAATTTGAGGGTATTTTGGACATAGGTTTAGTTTTATTTTCCCTAAAAACATATAGCCTCGTTTTAGGCACACTTCTAAGAAGAACGGACAGCACATAGATTCAGAGCGAATATATCTATATTAAAACTACAGCATATAATATGTAATCTCTTACGATCAGTAACTAACATCTCTCGTCACTAGTAGTCTACGTTAAAATCCATACAAACTTGCTAAATCTTAATTATAATTACCAATTGGATTCAAAAATTTCATAAAAATTCGAGTATATGGCAGTTACCGTTTTCAATTCTCGATTATAATTCCTTAGTGGTCGTTATTGCTGTATTAAAATATCTATTAAAAATGAGTATATTCGTTAAAAGTAACAATGACTAGTATTATACTGAGTATTTTAATGTGCGCTAATTTTACTATAGCTTAATATTTTAGGGCTACAGTGAAAACGAGCATTGTATTACTAAAAACATGTCGAAATATTGTTCATCATTAAATATGTTCTCAATAAAATTAGTCTTCATCGCGAAAGCGTCATACATCTTCAATGATTTGTCGTGATGACGGTTTAAAAAATATGCTTATATTAACTTTTTGGTTACTATTCGACAAGTTTTAGAAATACAAGGCGCAAGGTAAATGTATCCTAAGTCTAAAGGGTATATGATTTAGCAATTATCAAAACGATTTATCAAGATTTTTATAGATTTCATTCCTTATTATAAAACTTACAGGGCTCAAAACTGCATGCACTTTCTAACGCGGGCCTACATTAATAAGAGATAAAGATTGGTTTCAGATAACTATTATAGAATTGGTAAGCACCTTAAAAGAGAAACTAGTAGTACATAAAATATGTTCCCATTCAATTTAATTTTTAAAATTGGCCATAAAAATAATTAGCTATCTAACTAAAGAATTGAGCTAGCTTTAGTTCTATATAATTCCGAGTAAAATCGTTTCAACCAAATATTTCGTATTTATTATCTATAATAAATGAGCTCTACCAAATATGTATCCCTACATAAACACATACACGTTCAGCATAAAGTGTTTATGTTCTTTAAATTACGTATTAACTATAACAAGTAAATTGTCTTTAACAATACGTTTTAATGCAATAATTTATGCTGGCAAAATTTTAATATCATAAATGAAAATGTATCCAAATATGTGTAACAAATATCAGCTATACATTAAATGATTGACAAAAAACATTTAATTATGTTATGTACTGTCCCCACTTTTCCAGTATATGACAAACAACAGATAATATTTGCTATGCAATACCCAATACAGTACATCCTTAGCTTACAAGAACATTAGACTATGTTTGTGCAATTAACTTTTCTGGCTATTGCCATGTCATCAACCATTTACCAAACATCTCTAAAATTAAAGCATAAAAAATCAAATTATAAAAGGTGATCGTCGAATGTTGATTAATTCGGATAATAATCCTTCACAACTTGCAAACAGTCATTACAAAAACGTACTATACGTTTACTTATAAGCTAATTCTGTGCGACGTCTTTATTACCATTTTGTGTGCCGTTTGTATGGCCGAAGGTCGCGGTGCCATTTGCTATGGTGGTCTGAGGTCCTCCGAGGAACGATGTGAATGTTGTGTCTCGACTCATCGGGGGCTCCAAGCCTTCGGACAGTGGTATGCAGTCGAGAGTGGGTACTGTATACTCCCTGAAAAGGACGGTTTTACATATTTTAAAGCTTAACGTGCATTAATAATAAATCAATATTAAATTACAAACGATACGATAAATATCGGAATTCTACTAATAATTCGTTTACTGATAAATTTGAATTCGACTGTTGCAAATCTAGATTTTTGCTTTACTATCATAAAAATCTTAATAATCTTTTTAGCGATCATAAATTTAGGCGTCTAATGGAAGTATCTCATAAATTTTGTATTTATGTTCGATAGATAATCATTATATAAAACAATTTGTGGAACTATAAGATTTAAATAAAGGTTTTACCTTTATTTAAATCTTATAGTTCCACAAATTTAGTAACTAAAATTAAGTCTAATCTAACATATAATTTTTGTATAACGTAAGTATATAAGTATACATAATATAGACAATATTTATCCGTTTCATTCACACTGAGCTGTGGGACATCCTATAGCACAACTTTAACCTACAACAAATTCAATAGTGTCTAAAAGATTATATCTCTCACACAGCTCAAAAGATAAACAATACGGAAATTATTTATTTTAACAAATAAAAAATATTCTATTAAAGTGATTAAATTAACTAATTTATACAATGAAATAATAAGGTCGACTGGTAGCATCAGAGGTAGTTATGGTCTAGTGTGTCTATATGAGTGTTGAAACTACAAGAACACTTTGTCCTAGTTTAGAAATGGTTGACTCGATATTACCAAAAAATATATAAAGTACATTTAGGGTTATGTATGTAGAAAGCTTTAGAGAATAGTAGAATCTAGTGTGGGGCTATGAGTGCTAAAACCGTTACAAAGTTCACTCTCGTCGCTCGCTTGACGTCGATCGAAAGTATCGACGTCGAGCGAGAGACAAGAGCGAACTGATGTGGTAGCTTTAGCTGCTTGAAGAATACAGATCGATAAAAGGACGTATAAAAGTATTTATGCTAAGTTATAATACGCTGTCTACACTCATAGCCCCACACTAGGATTTTCTCCTGTGTCGTGGGTACCATGGACACACAAAGGACGAATACACAAACACCCAGACCCAGAACATGAATTTAACTCATCATTCAGATACCTTTCTGGCTGGGAATCGAACCCGGAACCCATTGCGTGTCAGACCGGTATGGTAACCGCTCCACCACGCGGGTCGTCGTAATGTATTCGATATTAGACATAAGTCATAATTATTTATTTGCATAAATGTGGTTAGAAGGTTTGTATGCAATTTAAAAGTTTCTCACATTTGCCATATTTGGCGTGCAAAATACATTTTTATAGTGTCAGTATAGTATTGTTCAATTAATGTCAATTATAATATTAATAGAATAAAATTATGATTAGGGCATAAATTCTTTCAGTGTATAAAACACATTTTTCAACGAGCCACTCATGTAGTTGTTTTTTATTAACTAATTCATTCATAAAGATGAAAGGCATCGATCGATTTGACACATATTCACATATACGTACATGGAGACGTTGTCCGGCTGCTGCGAGTCGTGGAGCAGCGCGGGCGGCGGCGGGCGCGCGGCGCGCGCGCTGAACAGGAACACGCCCACCACCGCCAGCAGGTACGACAGGAAGTACAGCGCGTGGAACTACACGATCAAATCACGAATGTACTAACGGTTTTTTTTTCATTAATTGACTGAAGTAGCAAACGAGTATGCAGTCCACCTGATGGTAAGTGGTCACTGCCGCCCATGAACATCTGTAATCAACTTCATACAGAACATGGGTTCCATCTGAAGTCAATTACAGATGCGTTGCTACTCCCGAGGACTATGATGGTCGCCTCATGTGAAAGTGTGCCGGCAACCACACCCTTCTATCCAAACGCAAGAAATGCTTCACGCTAGAATTAGGTGTGGCGGTAGTACTTCTCCGGTCGAACTACACTGGTTCTACCACCTTGAAAAATAATTTTATAAGACTAGGAATACGTTGCATTAGACCAGTTGATCTTAACCTTTTGATGACAGCAACCATTTGACAAAATAGTCGACCCATGGACCACCGGTATGAGGGAGTAATTTAAGATAAAAATAAATTTGAAAATTAATATGGAGTTATTTTTTTAATAAATCACGCGTACATTCACAAACAATATTTAATGCGCTTTCTGTATACTCTTTACTAATTCCTGATCCTTGGTTCAATCACGGCTGTCCGCTACTTGACTGTCATTGTGATGACTTCTTATATTACAATATTTTTTGGATGGCTTCTCGGACCACTTCGAGTGCTTCCAGAGACCATCAGTGGTCCGCGGATAACCGGTTGGGAACCATTGCATTAGACGTTCACAAAGTTCATGCTCACGACCACAGTTTTTCTCATTCCACTAGCTTGTAAACGTTACTGACGTAATCTCTAGTGGAACGATCCCTTCGACCCACCTTATTAGATGGGTCGTCACGAGCTTCGCGTAGGTGTAAGTCATGACGACGACGACGTATTCGCCGCGACTACAACGACTGCGGTCGTCATGTGGAACGATGTTTAGGGCTTTGTAAGCGTCTTCTGGAACGCGCCCTAACTGTACCCTGCACGCGTTGCTACGCCATCACAAAAAATATACACCAGAAACCTTCGCGAGCTCATGAATAACAACATTGCCAAAGATCATCAAATGAACAAATTAATAATTGACGATTATATAGAGGACATAAAGACAAACATTGTTATAAAGTAGAACGGCAAAACCGAAAAAGAACGGAAAAACTGGCAAAAGGCGGACGAAAACTTGTCGAATTTTATGACCGCGAGGACGGTTGTTTTTGTTCAAGGTAACAAAAGGAAACGCACATGCTGCTTAATTTCATTTAAATATTGAGTGATTTATAAATGTTTTATTTTAGATTCCATGACATTAATTTTATTTCTTTATACTTTTAACATTTTTTTTGTTAATATTTATAAGCATATGCATTTGATATTAAGCATATGCTTTTTGCTCATTTAAGTTTTTCCTTTAATATTTTTTATGAAGAATCAAGAGGATTCATTGATATGATAGATAATATGTAAATTAATTTTGTTAATAAAATTGACTCACCTTGAATTGAAAGATGTACATCCCTGCAATAAGAGTGTAGTAGTCCGCTGACAAGAATGACAAGTGCAAAATAATAGATCCAGCATCTCTTAGCATAAAACACTGCAGAATCTGAAACACCGTCTGCACTCCACAGTAGCTTCCCAAGTGTATGATTGTGTCTATCTCATACCAGTTGAATGACATCAAGTCACTAAACTCGAGGAAAAATGTTTGTGTACAGGACAGGATGCTGCCTATAAACCCAAGAAGTGCTAAGTATTCTGAGCAGGACTGCTTCTTCAGCATCATCTCTTGGAAGACTGTCACCATAGCGTAAAGAAGAGAGCCGGCAAGACAAAGCATGTCGCCCACAAGTTGATTTTTGCCTGAAATGTAAATAAAATTAATTTTTAAAATATATGTTTAAAAAAAAAAATCCACACATAGTGGACAGTTAACACAAAACAAACATGTTATTAAATATTGGCAATAATAATGCATGACCACAAGTTTTGTAACCTTAATCACTGTCACATTTACTGCCACCCATGGACCTCTGGAATCAGCTTCATATAGAAAATAGGTTCTTTCTGGAGTCAAATACAGATGCATTGCTACTCCCGAGAACTGTGATAGTCGCTCATACAAAAGTGTGCCGGCAACCACACCCTTTCATTGAAACGCAAGAACTTGCATTCCTTCAACACATTTGTTGTAACACAGTGCTAGAAAAATAACATACCATCAGTAGGAGCTCCTTCCACATCAGCCCAGACGACACAAACAACCGCCATCAACCCCAATGTGGCTCCGGCTACGTGGGCGACACCCAATCTCTGACCCCTCCAAGCCCCTCCGACCAGGGCAGCTCCCACCCCGCTGCAGGCTAGCAGCTGTCAGCTCAGCACCGACGTGAACCTCTGGGACATCACTAAAAGCCAGTTGGCTTCCACATCCAAGCTGCACGCTATGATGACGATCCACCATTGCCTAAAATGTGAAATAGTGAAGTTGGAAACCATTACAGATATTTCTTTATCAATGAACTTGTAACACAGGTCGCCCCTACACCAATGGATCAATGACCTGAAGAAGACAGCGGGAAACTTGGATTCAGAATTCAGAATTCAGAAAAATTGGAAAATGGATGGAAGTTGTAAATCCTAATGAAAATAAAATAAATTATGACAAAACCATAGTTGCATCTCTGATATAAGTATATCTTTATATTGTAGAGGTATATATTATAGTAGTAAACTAGCAATCTACCGCATATTAAATGCCCAGTGTCACCCATTGAGGCCTGTAATCAACCTCAACTTGGAATCCCTCAGATACGTTTGTTAAAGTATGTCAAGTATGTTTCCCTTACCACACCCATAATGAGATGGATATTCTTATAACAAAAATTCTATCATTATATTCTATTTTACATGCAATTTCGGGAATGTGTCAGTTATAGTGTATTTAATCCAAAGATTAACTGAATAAAATTCATTAAACTGTTTACTTTCAAATAGTTTTACTCAATACTTATGATAAGTATTGAGTAATAGTTAAATGATAGTAATCCCTGGTTTTTTTTAAGCAATTAATGAATATTTTATCAACTAATTAAATAAAATGCTGATAATTTAAACTTACTTTGCCAATTTCTGAACACCATTACACAGTAAGGTAGGCGTAAATAGGACAAAGAGCACTATGTAGGGGACTATTAGCTGGCCTGTGATCGGAAATTGCCAGGTAGCACTCTGCAGCAGCGTCGTCAGGATACATTTGCCGCTAAGCAGCAACGATAATACTTGCCCTAAAATTATCCCTCGCCATACCTTCCTAAAACCAATAAGACAAACACTTTACAATCATGAACGCAACTATAATTCACCGAGAACAATCACAAACACAAAAAATAAATAAAACATTTCCACGATAATAACCATCGACCGAGTTCCGAAAAGTAGGCCTCTACTTTGTCACTGAAACTCTCGTTCTCCATCGTTGTGATCAAATTCTGTGTGCGTCTACATAAAGACTACAACCTGGGAGGCAAATTTCCGACCAAAAGTACAAAAAATAAAAGAATCAGCCATAATTTAATGCAACAAGGGCTTGGGCTGGATCGCTGGATAAAAGCAAAACATTCGGGTGAATGACATTACAGCTGACGTTTAAAACTATAGAATCAATTTGAATCACATTAACAGGCAATAACTAATATACATACTTCCTTGCAGATAATTTATTCCACAAGGTCTCATAAAAATATTACTAAGTAAAATATAATGTCTCTATCGTTATTTTGCTTACACAAAATAATAATAAAATGTTAGTTAAATTATCTCCAATGCTTGTGTTAAAAATCTTTTTGATAACAACCTGTAACTGTCAAAATGACAATAGAAAGTTTTTAGGTTATCTTGACGACGCCGAAATTATAAATAAAATAAGTATATTTATTAGCAATTTTATTGACTGATTAATAAATCATGGGTGACGGCAAGTATCCATTTTGATCATTTTATGTTGGGTTTTATAATTTACGTATAATAAATATTTCCTTGTAAATAATAGTTAAACATTTATCATATTACATTCGTCTATTTATGACTTTTCAGAGGATGTAATTCGAAGAAGGCTTCTGATAGATGGAGATGGAACAGGAGATGATCGGAGACTGAACGTGTTGTTGAAAACTTTAATAAAATGGTGTAATAGTACAGATGAGAAAGCTGACGAAAGGTTAGAAATTTACATATTTACCTTATTATTCCAATTCGTTAATAATATTTTATTAAAAGAAACTTTATCTATCAATCTGGGAAAATCCGCGTTTGCCTAGATTGGTGGGCTACGGTTTTTCATTTCCTGGTTAGAAGATCTATATCCAAAAAAGTAGAGAGGCAACAGTACACCAATTATAAGTCATGTTGTTAACTAAAAGTTTATAAATTGAATGTATGTCTCAGATAATGTAAGTTAGCTCATGTTTTAAAAAATATTTTTGTTATAAATATATCTTATCCTATATCCTGGAGATCTTACTACTTATAGTCGGGGCAAATTCGATATGTAATGTTTAATAACAAAGCATTGCTTAGCAACCACTGACAGGCAAGGTAATACAACTTCTTGTTGTTTTATCAGCTGTCTATTACCTATTGATAACTTATATCTGTAACTTATAATAGGTTGCAAATCCCTTCATCGAATTAAATAAATTTTGTTTGACTGGTTTTAGCATATAATCTTGTAGTTGGTTGTTATTAGTTAATCAACTCTACTTAATTAAATTACTTTGCGAAAATTTAATGCATACTTTGGTTGAATATAAAATGCATTTGTGTACAAAATCACGCAAGTTGGTGATAACCCTACATAGGAATTTTTATGGTTTGTTTACATTTATTCCAGATCGAATTTTCCCCGAGTATAGAAACCTTAACTATTAGTATGTATATCTGTTTGAGATCTAGCCATTATTTATTTGCATGTCTATAGTCTATGGTATGATATAGCTCCCAGAACATATTAGTACCATCTTACAGAATCAGACTATAAAAGTAATGTCTAGGCATAATTAATTGCATATATAGCTCCACCACATAACTATTATAATTGTTCCAGTAAGTCTACCCATGATCGGATGTTGGCACAGCTAGCACAGTGTGAGTTTGCCGTAACTAAGTCCCAATTGGCTTCAGAAATGATGGCTGCAGAGTTAAATAGCTATGAGGGACTATCAAAAATACTTGAAAGTGGTATAGAGATAGCCAAAACCAATATAGAAAAGAGCAAAGTTGATCTAACACAAGCTAAGACAGTACGCAAGAACCGCATTGAGTATGATGTATTGGCAAAAGTTATAAGTGAACAGCCAGATAGAAAGGAAACGTTAGAACGCTTGGGTACATTGAAAACAGAACTAAGCAGCTTAGAGACTACAAAACAACAGCTGGAAAGTCGTTTAGCGCTACGGAAGAAACAGTTTCATGTGTTAGTTACGTCTATACATCAGTTACAAGCATTGCTGGATGAACCTGATGATATGGAGACCAATTCTGATGATGTTGAAATGAAAGTGGCTAAAGAATCATAGCCAGTATTATTGAAATTAAAATAAAAAATAAGTATAGGTGAGAATAGAAGAGCTTACAATGGCAGAGCATTTTTTTTGTCCACAAATTATGGAGACTTCTGACTTAGCATAGAAAGGAAAAATTTAATGATAAGCCAACCATTTTCATTAACAAAGAGAGCTCAATATTGTTTTTGGCACAATATTTCATTGAGCCAAAAACAAAACAGTGTTAAGCTGTGCAGTGAATACATTTATAATGGCAGTATCTGGTCAGATAAAAATAATAATATAGATGAGATTCACTTTTTGCAAATGTATGTGTTCCAATTTCAATCGCAGGTTTACTCTGCAACCCTGGACCTACTTTGATTAAAGAATAAATTTAGGGCATGCATAAAGCAAATAACTCTTAAGTTTAAAACAAGTGTACCAAGAAAAATAAAATTTCCTATATTTTTCACAATCGTTTTACTTCTAAATCGTATTCCCAAGGTACTCCTGGAGCGGTATGACGAGGGGCTCTTCAACAAAGGCCAAAACAGTTTTACTTTGAAGCTGGATGTGCATTAGCGACTCATGTGGCAATGCAATGTCTATAGGCGATGTTGTATAATTTCCATCTGGTAGCTTGTTTACTTTAGTGTGTTGTAATAGTAAGAAGAAAAGACACGAGTACAAGATTTTATGGATTTTAGAAGCTCTGTATATAAAATGTTTCGATCCTATTTTTAGAGAAAGTTTCGGCTGAATTTGTTTAGTACTTTCCAACTAATTACACAAACCAACAAACTGAATATCAGCTCCGATTCCATCCAAAAAGTTTAGCGTCAGTATACGGGGCTCTACCATTGTTTCTTTTACTTATATTTTATAGAAATAGCAAATACGCATGAAGCCCACTCAAGTGGTCGCCGCTCTCCTCACACCGGTAGTCATCCCCAGATTTTACTTGCTACAGCCGCCATTCTTTTTGGCAGGAACATTCTTTGGCACTTGTTTCCATTCATATTAGTTGAGGTGCACAATCTCTAATCAAAATTGTTTCCGGCCATCCAGGCCATAGTGTGCGCTAATTTGTGGTAGGTGTTAGTATCCTGTTGAATATTGGAAACCCCGCTCAAGTTTGTATTTAATTAAAGCTATTTTACACATATTTAATTCGACAATACTGGCGCCTCACTTCTCGTGCTATATACACCGGCGTCGTTTGTACAACATCGTTATTTTATGCGCTGTTCTATAGTAAGTTCAGTTTGTTTAGGCAAAGTTTAGTGCAAAGTGCACGGTTACAAGATTTTATTTTTTAAAAAATTACCAAAACAATTTCGTGGAAAGGGTATACACGCCAAAATATCACGGTACACTAAACTGCACGAGTAACGAATTTTACAAAAATATTTGTAAGTAAACCAACATGTCATTGTGGTTCATTCAAGGTGGTAGAACCAGTGTAGTTCTACCGGGGAAGTACCACCGCCACACCTATTTCTAGCGTGAAGCATTTCTTGCGTTTCGATGGAAGGGTGTGGTTGCCGGCACACTTTTACATGAGGCGACCATCATAAATCCTCGGGAGTAGCAACGCACCTGTGTTTGACTTCAGATATAACCCATGTTCTGTATGAAGTTCATTACAGATGTCCATGAGCGGCAGTGACCACTTACCATCAGGTGGACTGCATGCTCGTTTGCTACTTCAGTCAAATAAAAAAAAATATTACTCTTCTCCTTTATTGTGGGTAACAGTATCCCTAATACAATATTAATGCCCTAAAACAAGCAAACAAAAATACAAACAAACTAAGCTGAACCATAATTCATAATAAAATTATTGTCAAGTTATCGATAAACAATATGGGTGCCTGATACTTTTGCTCCTATGCTACACCATTACCTACGTAGCAATAAGTAGGTCTATCATCCTATCTTTATCATTGAATTGCCTTTATGCATAAACTTATTTTTACTCTGTATTCATGTGTTCTTTGTGCGTTCTTTACTTTTACTGTTTACGCATTAAAGTACTAAATGCTTAACAAAAACAAACCATTGTACCCAAAATGGGGCCAAAGTGTGTTGACTCGTGTTTAGTTTGCTGACTCACAAAATAAACAAGGGCCTCGTAATGTAATGGGCTTAAAGTATTCAGTTTATACGAGCTCAAGGTTTCTGGACCTATAGGACCACTGGCATTTCGCCCCTCAAATATGTATTTTTCTTGAATTATTCACTTAATGAGGTTCGTGCCAGTCTGGTACCTACTGTCTAGGGAGTTAATAGTAGAATGCTCGTAAAACCGTCTGTGTTGTGTACGTACTCTAGCAAATGCAATATTAACATCGACACTGACCACGTACAATTTAAACTGAGACATTTACGAATAATATATTTGTCTGAGAAAAAAAATAATAATGTAATTGGTTTCATTATGTAGTGAGATATAGAATTTAATAAATGAATTTTAGTCTCTCATAATGGTGGGACGAAGATCAAATCTCTTTTTAATGATTTGCGTACTGAGTACCTACCTAGATTATCATACGTTTTATCATCGATGATTTTTTTTTTTATCTAAACTAGGGCTCCTAAACAATTTAATTTACATCTACCAGCGTAGTAAACTTTTTTGTCTGATTGAAGTAGCCATGTTAATATTCATGTTAATCTGTTTAAGCAACTTTATAAAGAACTGAAGTTCTATCTGAATTCCGTGACGTTGCGTTGCTACTCGACGTTAGACGACCCGCGTGGCGCAGCGTTTACCATACCGGTCTGACGCGCAATGGATCCCGGGTTCGACTCTCGGCCAGACAGGTATCTGGATGAAGAGTTTAGATTCCTGTTCTGGGTCTGGGTGTTTATGTATTCGTCTTGTGTGTGTCCATGGTACCCACGACACAGGAGAAAATCCTACTGTGGGTCTATCAGTGTAGAAAGCGTGTGTTTTTTCTACTCTCGAAAACTAAGATGGTCCCTTCATATAAAGGTGAGCCGGCAACCACACCCTTCCAAAAAAATTCAAAATCTATTCTTGCGCACCTTTATGGAGTATTACATTGCGTACGTACCACGGCCTGCACGTGCGCAATGTAGACCTCCATAAGGATCTTAAGCTGCCCACCATCACCGAATACATGAGTGGCTTAATCTAGTGCAGGGTGTGCAATGCACACGGTCGCCGCCGTCGCAGGAGGCACCGCGGGGCTCCCTGAGACAGCTAAGAGCATCGTCTTGGACCATCATGGTACAACAATGATATGACAGAAGGGGCGTACAATACCATACTGTAAGAAATATAGCTTGTTGGAATATGAAAAACCTTTATTGTTACGACGCAAAGTTAATAGTTATAGCCCTTCAGGCCTAAGGGGCGCCATTGTTTTTATTGCACACGGGCGCTACACAAGCTAGAGCCGCCCCTAGCTGAATACATTAAGCAGCTTTCTAAAAGCTATTTTAAAACAGCCGAAAACCATCCTATTCATAATGTTGTCAATGCAGCCAGTTACAACCCTGACAAGGATGCACCGGTTCTACATAGACGCTCATAACATGTCTTAGACTACCTCGGAGATAAGATCCACTTAGACATCGCCCTTCGGCAAGAGGAGCTCCACCCCGACTCTCGCACACACACTCAACAATAACACACACACCGTCGTCCGACATGCCGTCGGACACAAAGACCCCAACCGTCACAATGTATCCCCATGTGATCACATTAGCGTAACTGACCTAAGCCGAGGTCTGTACCTCAGAGCAACTCCCCGATCGAATTACACTGGTTTTACCACGTAGTAAACTATAACATAAGCAACCTTAAATCGTTCTATTTTTTAAGTCCGTACCCAGCGGCTTAATTATAGGTAACACTTAGTTATAATTATGAAAATAGTATTAGTAAATATCTAATGATTGATGAGAGGTATGCGCATCATAAATAATAAGAAACAGATAAATAATTCAATGTTTGCTTTGCGACTTACTTTGAAACTAAAAAAATACACTACGACAAATGGCAATGATTTGTCGAGATACTAAGATAATGGTGTAGCAATAAAGAAGTTCTAGGATTTCATCTGGTAACGATATTAAGTTCGGTCTCGAAATTCTAGAAAACTCCATTCTTACATTTGCTCACACAAATGTAGCCATCAACATGATAGATATGGGACCTACCCGTTGCGCCACGCCAATTGCCATAAACTGACTGGTGGTCCTATCAAAAATAAATAATAAATTTAGGTATATACCTAAGTAACACCGTGCAGCAATTTCTTAGGCAAACTAATTGAAATGCACATTAAAACCTTTTAAACTGGAAACATGCATGAGTATTTAGGTATTTAAAACCGAGAAGGAAGATATAGGAATTTATAGCAAATAAATTCTCAGACTTACTAATAATTACGTTGGAATACCTCACGTATAGTTTGATTTACTACAGATTGTATTGCCACTAGATTTAATGTGAAATATGAATCGCTCTGGACGTAGAGAACCTATTTCTTCTGTCATTAAATTTTGGAATACGCCCTTGCGCCCTTATGATCTAAGGACGGAAAAAAGTTACCTTAGGTTTAAAGTCGGTTTATTAACCTGACTCTAAAAAAAAAATTGAGAAACTGTATGCCAATTATCGGCATCTTAAGAATATTTAAGGTGCGCACAGTAAAATATACTATTATGCTGGAGTAAAATGTCCAAATTTTGATTATGACCATTAATAGGTACCTACGTATCGACTGTAAAACAAATATATAACCTAGATAGGCATAGCTTATCATCAATCAATGTCCCTAAAACCACCTTATACATCAAAATAAAGGTAAACTTTGAGCATAAATGTAACAAACATTATTGTCACGAAGCTGGCACGACGTGGCACGGATATTGTTTAATCGTGCATTTAAATGGACTCATTTTTATAACGGTTCCATTAACTGAATATTAGCAAAATGTACTTAAAGACGGCTGAGGCTGTGTGTAAACTTCGTTGTATTACGATGTAGACTTTCTACGAATATTATGTGCCTAGTTGTAAAGTTTAACGCGCAACTCCGCGTTTGACTATGTATGCAGCGCTCACAAGTAAACTGTTGAGGAGAGCGCTCGCACGCGTCCGCGACGTACAATAACATCGAAACTTAAACGCGCTTCGTAACATAAAATGCCCTCATTATGGGATTATTTACATTTTAACCGACAGTATCACAACAAGAGGAACTTGGAAGAGGGTCTCTTTCAAATCGCGTCGCAGACTTGCAACATTCTCGTAAAGGTCAATAATACGAACAACATAAACTTAACGAGGAACAACAGGAGCGATGAATATGGGTGCGCTGGCCCTCCTAAAGGAAAGAGCTCCATGCAAGTCTGTGTGCCTAAGTACAGGAAAAACTCCATAACTTCTGGGTGCAATCCGGGACTATCGGTGAGATTGATTTAATTTTTTGTTATATGATTTAGTATATAGTGTTACTACTTCGTATACATACTTTCTGATTTAAACAGACTGGTTGATTAAATTAAGCGTACGAAAAGCCTCTTACGATAATATCTCTGTCTTTTTTATTATCAACAATTATTGCAAAGTTTTTGTACCTACTAGAATTAAGTTTACGTTTACAACATTTCGCTTGAATTGGTCTTTGGTAATTTGGAATTGCTGTTGTATTTGAAATATATGTTATCTTTTTAATAATTTTAATTGACTAGTAAATTTTGGTTTGAGACATTAATTAAGACAAATGACTAGAGAGATAAAATATAGTGCTGGATTTAATAAAGTAAGTATTGTCAGGGCTTTTTACGATAAATTAATTGTCAGCATACATAAAACTCGTATAAAAGAAAAAATGGTGATATATTAATTTAAAGAAAATAACGTTATTTTAATACATACCTAATACCCATTAGACCTTGTAATTAATTACATGAAGAAATATATTTAGAATTTAATATGTACACAGCTACAATGCACACAAAATTTTAGATTAGGAAAACAGGATATAATTATCTATATTTATAATTAAGATAATAATATAAGATTTTGGTAATTTAGTTTTTGTGCGCGCAACTATACGTTTTTGTTTTTCAAAAACTAAAAAGGTTTATAAAATTGGTATTGTAACTGTGTGGCATTATTACGCCAAACAAGTCCTTATAATACAAAGTAATTAGATTTGTAAAAGTTTTAACTAAACCAATTCAGATGTAAATTACGTTGAAAGTTTTTTTCGCTACCCTTGCCTAATGATAATAACCGCTTTGCATAACAAATTAAGATATTCTAATGAGTTCATCATCCTCTCTTGTAAAGAACTAATTAATGTTATTTATTTCTGTTAGTACTTAAGCTTATACTTAAGCATGTTATATCAAAATATGAAGGTAAAAATATTTCTTTTAAACCTACAGTATCTCCAGGAGACACTGTTAGGGTAAAATAGGGTTGGAACGTTGCAAATTATTAAATGTTTTATACACTGGTATATCGAAGAATCAAACACAGATCTTCCCTTAGCATGGTCCTTTGTAAACGATAACAAAGATCGTGTACCATATAAATAAGAGGCAAAGCACTTTTGTTATCTCTAACCTAACTTAAGAATCTCAGACAAAACATGAACAAAACTACATCACAATTTATTGTGTGAGGCGGTGAAAGTGACTGACCCTTTTCATGAACAACAACAAACCACGAAGTTTCATTAGATGTCCAATCCAATCTACAGAGTAACTTCTAACTTGTACTGATATAACTTAGTTTATACTAGACATGATGTGTCTGAGACGCCACATAATTGGGATGTTCACATCTCGTTCTGTGACACGATAGGGAACAAACATAGTAATTTTTGTCCAAAGACTTTAACGATTAAAGTTTTGTAATTAGTCTTCGTCAAAAATACAATTTTTTAGCTAAGAGAGATAATAAGTCACGAAAGGTCACACATGACTAAACCAATGTTTGGAAAAGTAGTCTTACAATATATAATTTTAATAGGTTACTTGTAGGACATCTCGTAGGCCGTGAAACAAATCTCTACTAAAAAAAATAGTTTCAAGAAAATTAAGTTTCTCTCACGAAGATTGTTAACGATTAAAAGAAAGGAAAATTTAGCACATATCCCCCCATCCTTTAAAAATATGTAACAATCCGTTACTTTGAATTTGAATTCGGACCAACAGGAGATCGAGATTCGCTTTGCCCACGAAAGGTCACCGTCCAGTGCCAATTCATCGAACTTTTTACGACTGACAGTTTACGTCCTTGTCTTCAGTGTAAAAGATGCATAGGCGCGCGGGGCATGTGCAGTGTAACTCCATTGTCCATCGGTAATATACGATAATAAACGTGGTATTATAAAGCGTTGATTTACGGTGTGTCTGAAGCGGAGGAAGCGCTGAAATTTTTGCAAGCTGATTCGATTTGAGGTGAACGCACTGCTGTATTGTTTTGTGATGTTTTTTATATTATTTTTGTATAGCGTGTCGCGGTGCTGTTACCGCTATATTGATTTTACACGTAAAGAAAGACATCGCGAGTGCTGCATACGCTTCATAGCCGTGTGACCTCGTTCCAATTATCCAAGTATTATTGGCGGGTGTTCTGGTTGTTTTCGGGGATGACTGGGACGTCTACTAATAGTAATTAAATTTGGAACGAACCAATGCAAATTGATGCACGAGTAAGATTCCTGAAGTTGTAGCATTCGGCGAACACTACTTAATAGCTCCAGTCACTCACGAAAGTGTATTCCGAGAAGCTTAATACGTTGCCAACGTTCCTGTTGCGTTGTAGAGATACTTACCTCGATGTTTTTAAAAGTTTTGGTTGAACTTTATTTAAACCAATTTCAAAAAATCACATCTTTATTACAATATATATTTCTGAATATATGTATAAGACTTCTTATATTTAGTTATACGGTGGTGTCGGTACAATATTTCGTGATTTTTAAAGATACTGTGTGTTAAAAAAATTGCTTATGTGCGTTCAAGAACTTCATACGATCATCACATAATAACGAACATTCGAACGAACATTTTTAACATCAATCAATCTATTAAGCATGTTATTAGGCTCTGTTCGTTGATACAAATCTTTTTATCGGAATGAAAATTGGTTTTCCGGAAAAAAGTAATATCGAAGTTTTATCATAATTAATATCTGTCGAAAGCTTTTATTACGATGAAATGAATCACACTTTATATTACTTACTATTTTTGCATATTATTTATGCATGAAAAACAATACAAAAATAATGTAACGTCATATACCGATTAACATCTTTTTTACTTTTGTAAATCAATACTTATAGACCTGGTGGTCAAAGGTCAGTGTGGCATGCCACGCAGACCTTTGACGCTGCGTGCGAATTAAAAGCAGAGTTATCATACTAATATTATAAAGGCGAAAGTTTGTGAGTGTGTATGTTTGTTACTTCTTCACGTCTAAACGACTGGAGCGATTTTCAATAAATTTGGTACGGAGTTAGCTGACAGTCAGGATTAACATATAGGCTACTCTTTACTGTGGGAAAATATCTTACTCCCACGGGACAATCGATACATCGATTTTTTTAACGCGGGCTAAGCTGCAGGGTTCAGCTAGTATTAAACATATATCAAAGCTTAAGCTACTTTTTATTGTACGAGTATTTCCGATATTAGTACGGTATATCTCGTTAGCATAGAAATGAGAATATTCAATTATTCCCAAAATTTTAATAATACTAGTAAAATGTAAAATGAGGTGTTTCAATGTGGGACATACAACCTTTAACCTTTTACTAACCAAACTAGCGCTCTATCAAATTACTGATATTTTAAGTGGCCTAGTTTTACGACCCTATCGTCAAAGGTCTCGCTACGGCTAACTTTGCTACGAGTTCGTAGCAGATCCGTAGCACGTAGTTCGGGCAATAAATTTTCCCTGGAATTAGCTACAATTTAAGAAGAATATGAATAATCTTTATTCTTTTAATAACAATAAAGCAGTAATTTATTATCAAACTGCATGTCTCTCGTCAACCCATTATTGTCCCACTGCTGGGCACGGGACTTGTCTCAGAACGAGAGAGTTTTAGGCTATAGTCCACCGCGCTGGCCAAGTGCGAATTGGTGCAAACAGCATGTGGAGACTGTAAAGTTTGATTATATTTGTATGAAAAAGTTGTAATTTTTAAACTAGCTCACAAGTATATAATATGTTCATTATGTTATTTTTTTACTCAAATTTTCACTCAAATTTTCACTTCAATATTGTTAAGTATAACTGTTTATACCTAACAATATTGATGTGCTGGTAGATAGTACATTAAGGATTGATTAATTAATTGATTGGTAATTTATTTTGATGTTTTAAAAGGATGTCCTTACCTTTTTTAATCAGGGGTTTATTAATATATTTCCTACTTTTATAATTACAAATTAAATTGATGAAAAGGGCATACGTATACACGTATTAATGAAATGCAAAGTACGTTTTAAAATAAATTAGGCATACATAAACGAATATATGAAATAACCTAGTCTTTTACATATTCTAATTCTACTATAATTTTGAAGGTGTGTTTTCCATCGATAATAAGAAAATACAAAAACCCTTACATTACAGGAAAGCTGGGTAACAATATTAAACAACACTTTTAGTTTTTATCTTTTAAATTAACATTGACGTTAGAGCTCTAATTTTGAATACTAATATAATATAATAAGGAAAACTATATCTTTGAATCAGAATTTGATGAATTTTGTTTTGTATTTCAATATGCATGGAATTAAGCAATATTTTAAATTAAAACGTAATGTTAAAAATCGACTTTGCGACTCTTCCACATGCGGAAAAGTTTTAGGACTATTTTGATTTCCGAAATAAAATACACTTAAACTTTTTGATCTTGTTATTGTCTTCTGATGTAAATGTAGGTAAGCTAGCTGCAAAATTGCCTTGATTCCGTTATGACTAATATTCTATTTGGGGTCGTTGGCAGGTCTTCATGTTCAGCAAAAATCATTTAATAACAACTAAGCTGCATGCTTGCTTCCATCAAAATCGGAATTACAACTGTTTCCGCTGAAACGTAATATGGTTAGTGCTTTTACTGCGGTTTATCGTTAGTAAAAGGCTGTAAAAGGAATCGATTTTGTCGATTCCGTGAATTACTATAGTGCTTAAGCAGCGCACGCATAGGACTAAAGCGGTTAACGATTTCAGATCCCCGTGTTAACAAATTGTGCATGATTTAAACGATGTACTTGTAATTTATAAATTTTCGTCAACCCATTATTGTTCCACTGCTGGGCATGGGGCTTCTCTCAGAATGAGAGAGTTTAGGTCGTAGTCTACCGCGCTGGCCAAGTGGGAATTAGTGGACTTCACACAACTCCGAGAACTTTTTTTTAAAGAACTCTCGGGCGTGTAGGTTCCTTCGTGATGTTTTCCTTTACCGAAAAGCAGTGATAATTAATTTCTAATGCGCACATAATTTGAGAAAAATCAGTGGTGCATGCCTGGGTTTGTAGTAGAAACCCAGGTACCCAGAGATCCGAGGTACAAAGTTTGTACCTCGGATCTCCCGATCGAGAGGGCAAGTTTCGACCATTATTAGGCTATCACTGCTCTTGTGATTTATAATATCACTTGGAAATTACAACGGCTTCGCCCGCTTCGGTCACAAACTTTAGCTTTTATAATATTTAAAGAGACATAATGTAAATTTTCTAGGTGACCAGCTTAACTAAAAATACCTTGATTGGTTATAAAATTAACTCGTATAAAATTGGTTCAATTCATTAGGCTTCAATTAAATAATTCATGATAAGCAATATTGATACACAGTCCTTAATTAAACTTAATCAGCATCTAATATCTAAACTTATTCAGTGAATGGACTTAGATAACTATGGGTAATTTAAAAATAAATAAGGTAGCCTCATTGAGATTGTTTATATAACGTCCTGTTCTACGTTTGTTGCAGTTAAATATGGCTCTTCTGCTTTCATGTAATATCCTCCTTATACAACGTGAACTTTAAATATCTATTTGGCTTCCAAAGTGGCATGGTATCATGGGGCGAAAAACACAATAGGCAAGTATGCCATCTGTTATCTGATAATCTAATACTATCTAGTGATAACCTAGTACAGTGCTTCCTAACTTTTTCACTATGGTTACCCCAGTGACCTGAGAGGAAAGACCCAATCTACCATTTGAAATCCGACCAGTCTTTCACGAACTCGACAGATGCTTAAAAAAGATAACTCCCTGCAAAGATCAATGGAGAACGTTAAGGACTTAGGTGTCCTTACTTACTTTTATTTTTGTTGTGATCAATGTTCTCTTCGAGTTATATGTGATGAAGATATAACAGTGAAACATGTCAGTAATACCGGAATTATAAGCCTAACTCCGGGTTGTATTTTAAAAGGTGGCGGTTTCACAATTTACTTTTCCCCGTCTTTAAAAGAGAATTATAACTTTTTTAAGAATATTTGCAATCGCACGTTTTTACATATTTCTAATCGCAAGGATTATTCAAATGTTTTTACGAATGTAGAACTGTACTTTGACGACAAAAAAGGGTCGTAAAATCTGCACAAATTTAAGTTTAAAAAAGGCTACCAAATTTAGGCATACCTACATTTTACCGTCCACTACATTACTCCTATAGCGGCATTCATGTTGGCGTCAAATAAAAAAATTGTATTCGTGATGAACTCCGGACCTAGTTACATACATAAAGGTTTTCAAATTATATCCAGATTGAGATATAAATGAATATCCATATTGAGAGACCGCATTTAACTCCAAAGAAGGTAAGAAGGGGTATTTCTAATTTTTTTCTAACAAATTTGTAACAATTTAGAAACCGAAGCTACGAAAGTAAAGGTTTTAGTATCGTAAGATTGCGTGCGTCGTTTCCTCCATTATAATTCTCATAAAACAAAGCTTAGTAGGTAGAGGTATAATAATACTAGCTGTTGGCGGTAAATACCTTTGCGTACACTGCTGTTACGGATTTACATAAGTATAATTTTTATCCATTGTGGGGCTAACCCCGCTAGGCGGAGACCAAGTTAAGTTCTTTCCAAAAAGCGTAAAGTTAAAATCATCATCGTCAACCCTTTATTGTCCCACTACTGGGCACGGGTCTTCTCTCGGAATGAGAGAGGTATAGCCCATAGTTCACCGCGCTGGCCAAGTGCGAATTGGTGGACATCACACACCTCCGAGAACCTTTTTTTTAGAGATCTCTCGGGTGTGTAGATAAAGTAAAAATATTGGCTTCAATTGTTTCGACTCTGTGATAATAATGAATCAGTAAATAAGTATAATTTTTCTTTTATGTATATACCTTCGTGAATAATAAATAGACCAAAATATGAAATTTAGTAGTAGGTAGTCGGTCAATAATTTAATTTATACTTACACTATGAAACACAGTTATTATAAAATATGTTCATAATTTCATTATTTCATGCTGCTTTTATATAGAATACTTCAAGATACCATTGGGTAAATTTCTATTCTCAAAGTATTGAAGGATATTTTGACTCATGTCGGTTTATATAAAACCCAAAGATTTTAACATCGCGATTATCTAACCGTAGCGTACTTTATATAGCACTATACATTTTAAATGGCGTAGATAGGATATGACGTAGGGTCTTCATGAGACTGGAGAACGTTACTGCGGGAGAGCGAAACCAGTAAAACCCCACACGACACTTAAATATTATAGATATATTTTACGACAGTTGACGACGTTGAATTTTTTATTGCATGCTGATAAACTAGGTAGAATGTGCCCATCGTCCCTAATGGAGCTATGTACTATATCAAATCCAGATAGAATCAGAGTTCTAAATGTTGTCGACCAAATCCATTCTTCTCCAGAGTTTGTGACATCAGGAAGCTAAATTTACAATTCAAAAGGTATTTGAATATTACTATTTCTTTCTTAAGAAGGCAGTCCCTTGAAAGGAAAAGAACAACGCTTAACATTGCTTTTGGGAAGAAATTACTCCTGATATTAAAACTTAACACTTTTGAACAACTTATATTACAGCGTGGTTGTACTAAAGAATAAGCAATGTTTAAAATCATCTACAACGTAGTAAAACGTGGAAATAACATAAGAGAAACTACCTAGCGAGTGTACGGGTAAAGAATTTTTAAAGTAAGAACTCGTTGATTTAAGAATAATATTATCGCGAAATTGATGCAATTTCAATATGTATCTATAGAGTGCATACATTATGCCGTTTTTAGTCCTTTAGCCGATATTTCGACCCTGCTACATGGGTCGTGGTCACGGTGAAACTTTCGTGGTTTCGCCGTACCCGCTTCATATTAAAATGCAGAAATTCTTTGTTAATCTTTCAAACAATAGAAAGTTTCACCTGTGGCTCGCACGTGGCGCCCTCGTGTTGTCGTATTGAACGTCGTCACGCGATAAAAACCCTGCCTCTCGTGACATTCCGTCAACAGAGCGATTGAATCGTAGATTGAATTGACGATAGCGGCTTGGCATATGACACATAAATTTTCTACTCGCTTTTAGAATCGTAACATATATCAGGTATTTTATAGTGTAGCTTGTGCTGTACTTATCTATGAAGCTTACAATTGTAATGTTAAAGGTAAGGTCAATCCCAAAAAGCGGTAATTTCTCTTGATAGTAGGTACCTACTTCCCTTTTTATTAAGGAACTTTCGTTAAACAATTTATAATCTCGAGGTTTCTTTGTAATAATTTGATGTGTTAAACGTGATACGTGTTGATATGTGATAAACATATATTATTAAAATATTTTATTACAAAGTAAGAAAAAGTATGTTAAATCGTAAGTTCAAATAAATGAAACCGTAACTTGAATTATGCAAAACCGTAGGTATTATTTTACCTAAGAATAAAATCACATCATATTTTGTACACAATAAAAACTTTTCTTTCCACCAGAAAATACATTTTCTTAAAGTTACAGCATCCAATGATACTATTTCTGTCAGCATCATAAAGCTGTAGTCTGAGCTACCTTTATAACCGCTTATCACTTCGTCGCTGACAGTTTCACAATAGTAGCAACGTCAAAGGCTATTGTACTCAAAGTTCTTCATTTGATAACGGTTTAGCTCGATGTCTGCTTGACAATTTAATCAGATTAAATCTTCGGGTTAACGCAAAGTTTTGTATGAAGACTATAACTGTGTAGTAGTGTTATTATTCTATAGCTGTATTATATTGTTTGAAGAGCAAGGATAGCCAAATGGTGGAAACTTGAACTGTCAATTACGGGTTTGCAGTTCAAACCCCAGGCTGGCACCATTAATTTTTCTAAAAAATGTACCTACAAATCAAGAATTAATTTTATAACTATATTACGACGAAGGACGGAAACGTATACCTATACCTAAGTTATCTTAAAAAGGTATTTATAATTTAAGTATAATTATTATAATTATGTATGTGTGTCTCAAAATTTATTTATGTGCACTGGAGTCAGCGTGATGGACTATGAACTAAGAGTCTTATTCTGATAGAAGACTTGTGCCCAGCAGCAAGCATGTGTTACTTAGTACCTAAAGAATGGACGACGACGTTGATTCTTAACAATTCCTAATTTCAGAAATAATGTGTAGAGGAAGATAAATGTCTTGAAGTAATAAATTACAAGACTTTATTTGCCCTGCCAAAAAGTCACTAAGTACTTTAACATGTATTTACTTCAGTAACTACAAAAAGATAACCATTAAAATGAAGTTAGATGTATTTTGAAATATAGACACACACTTTTTAAGAATGTATACCTACTTTGTAAATGTTTATTCATCGCAAACGATTATTATTATCAAATAGTCATCAATATTGCAATCAATATTTGGTCCATCCATTTTAACATGTCCATAATGTACAGTCTTATTCTAAGTTTGCCTTGATTTAGTATTAATATTTAACATTTTGTGGTATAGTAATTAAACCTATAAGTACTATAAACTGCTATAATAATTAAATTTCTTTAATTTTAAGTAATTGGGTAATTTAGCTTATAAATGAACGTGTTTTTAAATGATTAATTGAAGTGTAATAAACGTGTTTTCAAAATACTTTTAATCTAAAATTATGTAGTATTTAATTTATAACTTACAAGTTCATAAAGACGCAGACATGCTACATTAAGAATCGACAAAATGAAATAAAAAAATGTAAGGTTAATTTAATTCAAAGTGTTTGTGGGCGTAGTCCATTTCATTTATACGTCGTATGGGGGCTTAATCAGCTTAGTGGCGAGCCAGTGGTGCCGGCATTTGCTTAATTTTGTTATTACACCCGTTCCCATGGCAACCGGTAGCGACAAACTAACGTTTTCTCAACTAATATTTACAATTTTGCATATGACCTTGCGGTCCAACGCCCAAAACCACCGAAAATAGGTAGGCACTTAGATAACATACCCATGCTAAGAATTTTGGGTCTACGTATATGTTTTTTGTTATAAGAAAAGTTCGAATAGTTTATTGAAAAATCCCGCAATGCGGTATTCAGTGCAGCTTAGAAATGAAGTCTTATCGAACATTTTCCTAGATTAAAAAGCGGAAAATACAACCACCGCTCCGATTTTAAAATAGCATGATAAGTGGAGCATATGAAAAATGTAATTTAAAGTATGGGACGTGAAAACGTACCTACTAAGTATGTATTTATGGTAGAGTTCCGATTAAAAACATAAATTAACATTAAAAACATCTCTTTCTGATGCTGTTGTATAAAAATACCTATTTGGAACAAAGATTAATTTATATAATATCATTGAAGTAGGATGTAACACATTACAGTAAGCTTTACAAAATTGAAATTCGGTACGCGGCTGCTTCTGTATTTACTATATAATTTTCGTACAATTTAGTATTTTAATTCTTAGTAGTTATTTTCATATCCGCATCTCTCAATCATCAATCAATAAAACATCGAAAGCATGTTCTTTAATAAATATATTTAGTTCAGTATACCTGCCCTTTAGTAAATATATTTAGTTCAGAAATTACTAAAACTCGACAATAATTCAACACGAATATCTTGAATCATAGATGCTTTGATGTTATCCCTGTAGTTCCGGGATCAGAATAGGGCTACCGTATCCCCTGCCTGTCGTAAGAGGCGACTAAAAGGGACTTCCGGGGTTGCGGGCGGTAAGAGTGGGAGCTCGAACCGTCCAGCCAAGCGACCCTGTGTAGGACGACGGCATGTGTGGCCACATACTATCGTAAACACCAGAGAGGCGCACTGAGTACAATGCTCACTGGGAAGAGCCCGAAGAGGGCATCGCGCTCGGAGGACACCGACAGCGGTCCGTTGGAGATCCCGGTGTCCTCCACACAGAGCCAAGGATGGCCACCGGGGGGGTTTTAGTGAGGTAAAAATCCCACATAACTCGGCGTTGCTCCCTCGGCGTCGGGTACCTTTCGAAGGTTTCCCCCTCGATATAAAAAAAAAGGTGATTTGATGTGTTGGTCTTAAATCGCACGACTCCTGTGAGTGTTGTAAGAGGCGACTAAAGAGCAAAGTCATCACTACAAATGCATGTATGCTCGCCAGGCATGGTGAACATTAAGAAAAAACCCTTATTAGGACAGCCCTTTATATAGCAGTAGACTTTAAAAGGATGAATGTATACAGGATAACGAAGAAAGAAAAATAACGTACGTAGAAATAACCCAAGCAATGTTTATCAAGTTAACGAGACTTCTTTATTTAACACAAAGTACAAAAGGACAAGTAAAGTTTTAAGCGCAGCTGCTGTATGAATAATAATAACATCTTATCTTTATATCGCATAGTTATATGTATACAAACTTCATGTAGATAAATGTATTATGGCAAATTTCATAGTTGGATATAAAGTGAAGTAATTGTCTACAAAAATTTGGTGCTCACCGAGACAAGATGCATCCCATTAGTTTAGTATGGTTTTGAGCACTTAGAGCCCGTTCACACTTAACCACAACCATTGGCGGAGTCAGAGAGAGGGAGAGCTTAAGTGCCTTAGCCACCTACGTTAGCTTAAATCTAAGTGCAAGTACTTAGTCTATCAGTCAAATGTCGTAGAAGCACTTAAGGCCTCCTGCCATATAAAATGCAACATCATTCGTAACAAAAGACCGATTCTTCGCCATAAATTTCTCTGAAAACTTATTTTCAGAGTGTAATAGGTACTCTTGCTGCACATGCGAGCTCGACCTAAAACAAAATAATTGCGTGAGCAGGTTCAAATTGTATATGAAAAAGTATAGTTTCATTTACAAGGATCACATATTTCCATCTAAATTGATACTCGCACCATCGCAATCACAACTACCTACGATACCGCGTACGATTGCTGGCTTCTCTACTACCAAGATATAGGTATTAATGTAGTATGTAAACGTAATGTTTAAAAATTTTCATGTTGCGATGTGGTTAGTTATAAATCAACAAATAAAACTGTATTCTGTATTTTAGTATCTACTGACTATTAAATTTCATAGTTCTTCTCTAGATAATCACTTACCAAGGTTCACGGCCATCGACATCTTTCAGTAAGAATCAATGACATAAAATTCCAATCAACAAAGTAATTTATTTCTTTTACGAAAATAGAAAAATATAAAAAAGAAAATATAAAGTAATCCACACACTCGAATTTAGTATCAATATATACAAGTAGTAATAACGAAGGCGTAGCCAGGGTGAAGGTTTTGGGCATTCAAACCCCTCATAATATTGAAATATGAACGATTATACTAAAATATTTGGTTTGGATTGACACTTACTAATTAGCTTACATGTTCTCAAGGTAGCAGAACGTATATGATACGCCCAGGGTGTGACCCCCCCCCCCCCCCCCCCCGCCCTCCACCAAATCGTGGCTAAAAAGCCCGTGAGTAATAGTATAAAGATTCTACGCTATAACTGAGTCCAACAACAGCATAAGTAAGCTCATAGTCCGGTCAATTTAAACATTCGAAGCTAGGTACATAAATTCCCATGAAGCTGAAAATCAGTTAGTTTGTTAAAAATATGATTAAAATTAAATTTGAAAGTTCCCTATCTTTACCCTGTATGGATTTTTTTAAAATTCAAGGTCAAAGGTCAAAAATGTTTTACATGATTTTACAGAATACAGAAAGACTATTACTTGTGAAGAATACCTATGTCCAGCAGCGGACTCGGGATGATTGACCGAGTCTGTGCTCTGTGGCATTGGTATAATTTATTTCCTTGTTATACTTTACTTGTAATTTAAATTAACACTAGTCACAAAAATATATAATACACACACACTTATGTACCTTTAGTTACCAGACACATTATTTAAGAAGAACGTAACTAAAACAGTTCAATTAGACAGTCACGTTGATATCGCAGACACATCCATTTCATTGATGGTAAGAGTATAGATAATGGCGATAAGATTATTTACTGTGTACTTTGTTTTGCGTTTTTTGGTATCATGGAAATTAGCTCAACTAAGAAACTACAACTAACGAAGATATAGCAATTTAATAATCTTACCTCATATGTAATTTTATTAGGACCTAAAAGACAGTAACTTTTAATATTTTGTAAAGCTATTTAGAGTGAAAGTGCACTGACAACACAAGCAAAAATGGTATTTATATTTCTTCTGCTGTAGATAGACTTTTTGGAAGCGGATGCTGTCAAATCACCCCTTAAAGGTAAAAAGAGGTTTGAATTAACTAAGCATTTAAAAGCAATAGCGGGTATTTTGACAAAGACATGTGACATTTTGAAGTTATCTTTTTTCATAGTAAGACATTGAATAATTTATTTCGTTTATTATTTACCTATGTGTGTGTGTCAAATGCAAGGTAGTGTGGGTAATGCGTTTTTAGTTGATTTTAGATATGCTTTATGCATTATTTGAAAAAAATATCAGCATTTGGTAATCGTTCTCTACATCAACTGTAACCGTACATAATTTTATCCTCCTCCGTCCGCGGCAAGTATCTTAAAAACGAATCACAAGTTTGCTTCACGTAGAGAAGAGATTGCACTTTGAAACTGGTGATATAAAAAACTTATATAGTGTAATTTGTATAGTTTTTTTTTTTAATTTTAGCAAAAATGTTTTCTCCGTGCGTATTTCGTGACCTTTTCATTCTACGAACACAAATTTGGGTTGCTCGGGTGGTGATGCAAAGCCATAAAATTAACGTTTCGTAAGAAAATAAAACAAAACTGATGACGTAAGTAAGGCGATTTGTTCCGTAGATTAAACTAAAGTTTAGTACGTTTTTCTCCTAATAAACTTAACGATTCCTTGAAAAGCTTACCTAGATTCAGATATACCTAAAGTAGATACGTCGCTACGTGTTTACGCAATATATTTATTAATTGTTATATTCGGTTGTATCATTTAGGTACTTTATTTTTCTGTTTCTGTTTGATAATGACTTTAAATCGTAATATAGCGTGTCCAAAAAATATTTTTAGATAATTATTTGTTATTGTTAATAAAATCAAATCGTCAGCTGAACAATCATATTTTCCTATAAACTTGTAACGACCGTAACTCCAAGGATAACGACATTTCATTAAAGTACATTTTAATAGCCAATTACAGGAGAAACTATACCCTTTTTATGTTTTATTGCTCTCACGCGAAGCTTGACATAGAAATATGAAGCGATACTAAGCTGTCCATTAGTGAAATTCCGTTTTCCACGCCTAGATTTTCTTGAAATGAACTAGCAAACGCTTAAGGGCTTTGTTCCTCGTGCCAAGTTTAATCGCAACTCAAACTTGTTGGCTTAATAATTCCATTGGTTGCCAAGATCAATTCCCAATTACGAAATATTAGAATTAAAATGGTAAAGGATTTTTCTGTGGTTTTACTGTGCTAATGGTTGTTTTAACATCCCAGTTAGATTTGCTCCATATATAAAAGAAGTGTTATTTTATTAATTTCAAGTATCCAATTATCGTCTCATTGAACTCTGAGGAAGTGTGAACTCATAAATATTTTAAAACGATTCGATTAAGGAATAAAATTCGTTTTCGTCTACAAATTGTAATGTGTTTAGTAATTATGGGCGAAGACGTAAACAGGCATTGTTTTGAGATTACGCAATAACTTCGAACTAAGGGTACATACGAGTATCTATCACTAAACTAAAATATGTACTAGTACCGTATATTTTAGGATACTATGTATTAATTTATGACAATGACTAATGGAGTTGTACACTAAACCAGCCATTAGACGGTCTCCGGTTTAGTTGTACGGCTAGACATTTTTCCAGGTAAAATGATGAATCAGCGTAAAAGTAGGTTGGTAGATTATATGTTCTTGTATTTAGTATTTATTCAGAAATGGTTTGCAAATGTAGTTTTAATTTAAATACGTATTATGTAGCAATCTTCTGTGTAGTCAAAATGTTTACCTAATTTGGTGAAATCAATACAAATTATTTGTTTTTAACATCTTTATAATATCGTTGATGATTCACTTGTTCTATTTAATAAATATTCGTGAATATCAAGATACCTTCAAGTCTAACAGAGAAAAACATCTGTCGAAAATGTCGGACGAGCGGCTTTCGTTTGTTGTATTTTAGTAGGTACACCTTATATAGACTTTTCGTAAAAGAAGAAGTTGTCATATAACGCAATTGCCTAATATTTATGGAACATTCATTTTTTGTATATCGTAACTGTACGCTCCAAAACCAATAGATAAAATTAACAATATTAAAACATTACTAATACTACGCGTACGCTACGAATCAGGTGCTACGCGGTAGTTATGAACGTAGTCTGACCATTTTAGTCCTCGGGAGCAGCAACGCATCTATGATTGATTTCAGATAAAATATCTGTTATGTATGGAGTTGCTTAAATACAGATTTCCACGGGCGGCATTAATCACTTACCATTAGGCCCACTTATTCGCGAATGCGAATACATCGCGAATCGCGAATGACAAAATATATATTTACCCCTACACTGTTTCAACGCTTGACACGTGAACACTAGGGTGAGAGTGGCATTGTTTTCATATAACATCGGGTTTGTTTCTGGTAGAATACATATTAGGTAGGGTTGACCTATTTTAGGATATTATTGCCTATCTTAGTTTAAAACAATAGGCTATTTGACAATGCGAAAAATTAAGTGTCAATTACTGTTATCAGTATATATTATGAGTTTAAGAATGGTTATTTATTAACATAAGTTGAAATTAATAATTAAATTTATTTAAAAATCCTTAAATAAAAATGCATTTTTTTAAACGTTTGTCACGTGACACATAATGCTCCTGATTGGGCGCGTTTATGATGACGTCACTTGCTTGTAAACTTCGTTTGCCTACTTGCGCCCACTTGTGTTATTTGGCTTTCGATACTGTTAGAATAAGACTTTCCTATAATATCCATTGTTTTTGTATGATTTGTTTACAATATTTTACAAATTCTGTCAAGTACTCTTACCATGGACAACGATTTCGTAAAAGCAGACAGTAGAAACCTGCCCCAAGTCGACGCTATCATGGTCGGATTATTTTTCAAAAATAATTCTTAAACAAGTCTTATTGAAATCATAAGACTGTAGCTACATTTTTAACTAATATTAGGAAAAACAGCGGAAATATTCGAAGTGAGTTGCACGAGAACAGAATGTTAAAAACATTAGAGGTATTATTTATAACCTCAAATCAATAACAAAATATTTACATTCTGAATGTAATTAATTATTTAAAACTTTAGATATTATGTTTACTTACATCGAAATGGTCTTCACAGAAAAAAATATTTGTACTTTTTGCTATGTCACTATAATCCCTCCGAGAAAGCTGCAACCACTTTCGGCGCACTTCGACGTTCTTTGGGACACTCACAAATAGTTTCTGCGGAGTTTTTATTGTCGTATTTACACATTTTGGCACTGCACACCATTTGTAACTCATTTTTTCACATAAAATTTAGACCCAATCGCACTTTCGTTTTTTGTTTACAACAAATGTATGTGGATGATATGAGCCACAGATGACAATACAGGCAACTGACGTCACCAACCCGCCATATTGTCAAAGTAGCGTTTTTGCGCGCTATTTAAATATTGAATTTTTAATTTGATATTTTTCAGCAAATATGTACCAAAATTAAAAAAAAAACAACTTTTACTGGGTTCCTTAACCTCTGCTAGATAATTTAAAATGGATTTTAAAAACCTGTCAAAAATAGCCCATTTTATAAACACGTTGGTCTTGGAGATTGGTTTTAATAATTGTTACACCGGCGTATCCCAGACTTATTTAATAATAAACAGATAACAAAACAGTTTATTACGTTTGTATTTTGACTTGTCAACTGTTTTACTAGTATTTTCACATTAGAAAAATCAAAATTAAAAATCTTTACACCGAACACCAGCAATTAGTATTAGTATTCTTACATCTGTGCTTTTTAATAGTTTTTTTTTTTTTAATAGCTAAATACTCAAAAATCATAAATCGACGGGGCCCTAGAACAAAATCTTATATGAAAAATTTAAATTTACAGTATGAAGCCTTATTGATTGTAATAGCTATTTCGGAACTTAATAAATAGGTTGATTTTCCAATTTTCAATGATTTTCCTCCATTTTCATGAGTTTGTATGCCCACAAAACTTTTAAGCTTCATACTGTACATTGGTAATTTTTCATATACGATTTTGTTCTAGGGACCCGTCGAAAGGTAAATCTATCTTTCATGTTCTTTAAAGAAACTCAAACATAGGTGAAAGAAGAGAAAGAGTAATGGATTGATGATAATCATAGGTACACGTAATTTATGCGCAAATCATTCTGCACTCCAATAAATAATAATTTATATGTGTATATGACTCGTACATTTGTACTGACAGCATTGATAGAGTAGGTAATGTTTATTATAGTATGTAGTTGTACTTAGGTAAATATTAGTGATGAAACTATAGCGCGCCTTATTTAGCTGGTTGTAATTTTAAATTAGCCTGCGACATTATAGACGACCCGCGTGGCAGCGGTTACCATACCGGTCTGACACGCAATGGGTCCCGGGTTCGATTCCCGGCCAGACAGGTATCTGAATGATGAGTTTAGATTCTTGTTCTGGGTCTGGGTGTTTGTGTATTCGTCTTTGTGTGTCCATGGTACCCACGACACAGGAGAAAATCCTACTGTGGGGCTATGAGTGTAGAAAGTTTATTTATTATACACAGTAATAATAGATAAATGTTACATAATCATCATTATTTTACTTATCTTTTTGGAATACTTCTTTCTTTCTTAAATACTTTAAAAAAAGCACGTATCTAACGTGATTTTTTAAAGTATTTATCCGTTTAAATAAAAGCAGTAGCAGATAGCCTCATATTTGAAACTCGGCCTTTCAATCGAGGGTCTGAAATTCGAATCCCAGGAGCGCACCAATGTTTTAAATCTACAACGATATGCACATCTTTTTACAAAACTCATGATTAATTAACACTGTTTAAAGAGGGACGAAGACGCCGAGAAAAAGTCTTTAAAACATCTTTTATGTGTTTGAATTTGCACTTACCAACTAACTATGCGTACTAAGTAGGTACTACTAACTTAGCGTTCTCTTTATCTGAGAGGCGACCTCTGCTTGGTAGTGGGACAATAATGGATTGTCGACGACGGCGGCGATGTGTTTATATTTTATGGTGTTACCTATATTATAACATTGAGGTGCCTAAGTAGGTACTTGTTTTAAAATATGTAAGTGATTGTAAGTAGGTACATTATATTTTACGCAGTAGACAAAGCGTTAATAGTTAACCTTCCTAAGTATAACATCTAAAGATCCTTCCCCATTATCCCCCTTTTTTTTGTTCTCGAAGGGGAAACCTTCAAAAGGTACCCGACGCCGTGGGAGCGACGCAGGGTTATGTGGGATTTTTACCGCACTAAAAACCCCGGTGGCCGTCCTCGGCGCTAAAAAGGAGGACTCCGGGATCTCGAAACGACTTCAACCGGAATCCTCCGAGCATGTTGCCTCATCGGGCTCCTCCCAGATGGGCGGCTGGGCCCAACGCTCCGACTCTACGACGGTATTCAGCCACATATACCGCCGTCCTTCCCGGGATTGCCTGACAGAACGGTTCGAGCTCCCACTCTAGCCGTTTGCAACCCCGGAAGCCCTTCAGTCGCCTTTTACGACAGGCAGGGGATGCTGTAGCCCTATTCTGATCCCGGAACTACAGGGACGTCCCCTTTATCCCCTAATTTGACAAATCACGTTTTATTTACATACGCTTATGCCTAGTCTTTGAACTGCAAATTGAAATAGTCATAAGTATTATTGTATGAAAAAGGCGACCAAATAACACTTAAAATATAAGTATAAGGAAAAGCTACTTATAAGGTTAAGCAATAAGCACAGCAACTATTCCATTATATTTTTGCAGTCTAATACGGAGTATTTCATTTACATCTAAAAGCCTATAGATAGCAGTTTTCACAAAATCAAAATAAAATTCTATCTTACACATTCTTATATGTAACGTAAGATAAATTGGATTCTTGCTATTAGAGTGTAGGTCCATATATACATATTTTATGATCGCTGTGCCTCACGGTATCACGCGCACTTAAAAAGTAATACCTATAACTTTATGGTTTTAGCTTTTGATAGAGTAACTGGAATACCATGAAATAAAAATGTTCGTTTCGTTTTCACGCTTTTTTTTAATGCAAATGATTTTATAAATATAAGATGCTTGCTCTCAGCCCAAACCAATAATTGCAAATAAATACTATGTAGAGACACGGCAAACTTGATTTTTTATTGGAGGTACTAAATGAGCCATGAGCATGTTGTCCAGACAACAAGTGGCCTTTGCTGCCAATGGACATTATATGGGTTCTACGACCACTATTACCAGCACCATATAGGACAAGGGTATCTAAAGAAGATAATGGATGAATTGCCACTCCTGAGGATTAAGACGGTAGTATCTTATGCAACTCAGCTGCCGTTAACATCCTTCCACCGAACCGTTAGGTCTGCTTTATGTCTGAAAAGTTATGCTTGAAAATGTGGTTGTAACAATAAATACGATCTACTTAAATTGTGAATTGTGTAAAATATAGAACAAAAATGTATAGTTGTATCAGACTGTGTGTATCGCCTGTAATGGGACTCTAGAGTGTTTACTTACAACCCAATATCACAATCACAAATACTTTTGTTTGGAGAACATTAAGACATGACAATGCCTGCTATATTGTATACTTGTACGATTTTTTTCTTTCAGTTTCAATCATATTTTTTGTCACAGTGTATTTTTGGTGGTTATCGAGTTCACACGCCTGTGTTGTAAAGTTTAATTACGTGTTTGATTTTTATAGTAGATTGTCGGAACCGATCATTATTCGCCTTAGTGTAGGTATTTTTATAAACTGTAAATCACCGGTCTAATGTAGGTATATACGTGGTCCAGTAATTATAAATATGGATAGTTCCATAATTCCTAGGTTGAACAGAAACAGATTGAGAATATGTATCTACTTATATCAGTTTCTCAAAATGGGCAACATACCTAAAGTCGCTAAAAAAAATTGGGATGTTTGATGGATGAGTGGTTCAGAAAGTTATGGTCGATATACCTGTTTCATATTATTTAAAAGTAAATTGAAAATACAGCTAATGCCCTATGGATTATTTTGTATTCCTACCCGGATTAATGGGCTTACCTAAAATTAAAAAAAAAAAATGAGCACTAGATTAATATACAAAACGAACATAATTTCATGTACCTATTTGGTTAGTTTTTTACTTTTTGTGGGTCGTAACTTTCTATCAGTATGAAAATAATCTTGATAAAGTACCATTATATTTTAAATTTAAAAGCAAGGGAAGATAATAATAATGGCTACCTTTGATTAAATTTATTACGTAAGTTTGAATTCGAACCATTTTTCATTAGCGTGCCAAACCAACTCTACCGGAATTTAACCCTTCACGTGAGTGAAACGTCCAAACGCGAGTGAAAGAGAAAGACTTAGATAAAGCCAATAAAGATAAGTAACAATGTAATAAAATTAAATTTTAATGTACATGAATAAATACAGTTGACAAAATTCTGGTAAATCGCAAATTAGGTTACGTACATTAATGACACTAAATAAAATGCAGTCAAATCAAAAGCTAGTTAAACAATTTAATTACTTAATTGCCTGGCGGAACAATAATAACTGTTTTAAAACAGTTCTGGCCTGAATAGTTTTGCGGTTCGAACTAACCTAGTATTTAAAATGCACATGCACAATGCGGTGGTTGTCGACGTCATCTACTTTGCAGTAATATTTTTGCTACTAATGCGCCTACACGACTTGTGAAGGAACACAGGATATACGAAAATGCAGTTATTCAAGTGTTGTATTAGTGTTTGTGTCATAAATAAAAACAACAGTGATTTATCTAGTTTTATAGACCTTATTTATTCATTAGTTACCTAGCTACTAAATACGTATAAATGGTAATGAAACTAACTTTATTGAATAAACAGTGTAGCTTAGAGAGTGTTTGATAGTACGTGAATGATATAATTAACCTTTGGTTATTTTTTAAATATTAGTGAACTCCAATAAATTAAATGATTATTATTCTATAAAAATGTCATTCAACTATTGAGTCTTCATAATCTGTGTCCAGTATAAACAGTATGTCCGGTTAAATGTCAAAATTTGCCGACTCGTCGAATGTCAAAACAAATAGCAAAGTTAACAAAAACAAAGTGAATTACAAAAAAATACTGTAATTTAGTGTTTCGTGATTTGAGTTTTAACACCTAAGTGTCGAATAAAACTAGTAATCATGATTGGAAATATAACGGAGTTCATGAAAAATATTTTAGTTTATTTAAAAGTTAGTTTTAAAATTTGCTATACACGAATCTATTTTTAAAACGTAATCAATTTCAATTGAATGAATATGTGTTAATTTACGTATTTCTATTGATGTTATGGACAGTTCTTGATTAAGTATGCACTGAAGTTATTTCGAAATGGCAAATAAACTTATTTTTAAATTCTCGGCCAACGCGCCAATTTAGGTCACGTAGAACTAAAAAGAAAACGTTTAAAATCGTATATTTTTGTGCATTCGTATTCAAATGCCTTCATATGAAGCATATATAAGTTGCAATATATGGTATGGATAATGAGTCCCTTTTGTCTATAAGTGGGTAGTGGTGTATAAGCCGACCATCATAGTCCTCATAGCAACACCTTATTCCACTAAATACAGCTAATAAGCAGTGATAGCCTAATGGTTGAAACTTGCCCTCTCAATCGAGAGGTCCGAGGTTCAAACCCAGGCACGCACCACTGATTTATGTGCATATTATATATTAATTATCACTGCTTTTCGGTGAAGGAAAACATCGTGAGGAAACCTACACACCCGAGAGTTCTTTATAAAAAAAAAAAAGTTCTCAGAGGTGTGTGAAGTCCACCAATTCGCACTTGGCCAGAGCGGTGGACTATGGCCTAAACTCTCTCATTCTGAGAGAAGACCCGTGCCCAGCAGTGGGACAATAATGGGTTGACGACGACAGCTACTGCTCTTTGATAATTGATACTTCAGTATAAATAATAAAAAAAAAAAAAATTATGCAATCTTTCAATAGCAATATCACAATTACTGTAATTTACATACACATTGCAGGCAGTGATGAATTGATGATTTTGTTGGTTAATATGATGATTTTGTTGCAGACTGTCCTAGAGTCGGGGAGTGTGGGGAACGCGTCCTCATCTGATGAAGAATTGGAGCAGTGGGAACAGATATTCATGATGAGAGATGAGAATGGAAATAGTTATAATGATAAGTAAGCAATATTATTATATTCTATTCTCTTCTATTTTATATAGTGAAAACTCCTGACTTGCAAGGGTTATGTTCCACTGATATGCAGTTAATGCAGAAACCGAATGACCAGCAGTACTGAAAAAAAGCTGATATGGTAACAGGGATCGGAATCTTTTTACTTCTACCAACTACATCTGCAAATAAAGAAAATTTTAACCACAGATGCAATATAAGTCTGTGGGTAATTAAGGTGGTAGAACCAGTGTTAAAGGTGGTAGAACCAGTGTATTTAAAACCGGGGAAGTACCACCACCACACCTATTTCTAGCGCAAATCATTTCTTGCGTTTTATAGAAGGATGTGGTGGTCCTTGGGAGTAGCAACTCATCCATAATTGACTCAGATAGAACCCCATGTTCTGTATGAAGTTGATTACAGAGGTCCATGGGTGGCAGTGACCACTTACCATCAGGTGGACTGCATGCTCGTTTGCTACTTCAGTCATAAAAAAAGTCAATTTTTATCCTATAGATACTGATAAAGCAAATGCGTACACAGTGAATAAGGAACTTTTAATGCACTTTATAACTCTGCGAGGTCTATTGCGAACGTTATTTGAGTATGTTGTCTCTAAGAATGTTGTTGTATCTGTTTTCTCACTTCTCAGCAAGGCTTTCCTATCAGAGGGGTGTTAGGCTATGTTCCACGACACTGGCCAAATGCGAAGTGGTAGTCTTTACACATCTTTTGGGTTTTTTTGTAAATTCATATGTATAGATTTCTTTACTATGTTTTTGTATAGCATTATGGCAAGGAATAGTTTATGTATTCTGGAGCCGTTTTGGTAGTGACATGATAGTAAGAGATTATGGTTAGGTTGTATTAAAACATGTTACCATTTTTAGTCTCAATAAGTACTGTGTGTCATCACTGTGTGAGTAATCACTGTTCTCCAACTGAGTCAGTTTTCAACTCCTTCATAGTGAATAGAGACTTAGTACAGAACGGTGAAGGGCTTTCAGGTTTATATAGTATCAACACAGGGGTCCCACAAGGCAGCATGCTCTGGCCATTACTCTACCTAATTCACACATCTTATTGTTTCTGTCGTTCTTTATTGTTACGACACTAAATGTTCCTTTAATTTTTGCTGTAATTAATGCATTTACGTATTACAATTTTTTTCAACATATTATCTGGACCTGCTTTTGCAAAAAGGAACCAATGAGTTTTCCTCCTGAATAATTAAAATGTTGATGATTTTCAATAATATCATATTTATATACATCAAACTATTTTTTTTGTGGAACATTCTAAGTAGATTTTATTAAAAATAACCTAAAATTATGCAATAAACAATTTTTTTACAAAAATGGCTTTTTCTCAAAACTGTTGTGTGGGTTGACTCAGTTGTGCATATGTAGGTACATTTATGCTCAGTTATTTCTTTGACAGGAGAAAAAAGCGCAGCATATGGTGTCGGCCGTCTTGCATTCCGGTGTCGATAGTGATTGTGCTAATTGTTCTGGTGGTATTGGTACCGTTGCTGGACCAGCCCGGAGCTCTCCATGCTACCACACAACCGGACCACGTGCGGTTGCAGTGCTCAGATGAGTGTAGGTGAGACAGCCACTATTTTCATATTGTGATTGTTTACGTGTTTTTATGTTGTGTTGACTTTTTATTATTAGCTACTGCCACATATCGTCGGGTGACAGGCGAAACTCACTAACTTCTGAATATGCTACATGAAATTATCAGCATTTAATAATATTCTTTTTAGCCCAAAATTTCATTTGTATGAAATGTCCTGAAGTTATACCATTAAATAAAATACCGTACAGGTTATTGTATCCATATATTATTTACGTAATAATAATAATCTAATGCATTGTTAAAGAATAGTGTACTAAGTGAAAATATCGTGATTTTACAATTTTGTAATTAGTGGGTTTTTCTTGTCACCCAATTAAATGTTCTTTAGTATTTCTCATTGTCTGAGAAACGTGACGTCTTGTTGTGTCTGAGGACTAAATTGTAATTTCCTAAAAACTAATTATACCTTACTTCATGTGACACAAAAATATAGGAACATGTATTTAGGAGGCGGCACTGCAGTTCAACTAAGAATTGTTCTTTTGCCTTTAAGAAGGCTGCAGATTATGTCAGCTTTGTTTTCGTTAGGCGCCATTCATTTCCTTTTTATAATCCTGTAAAAGCTGTGATATGCAAATGAATGACTGTGAAAAACTATGAAGGAATTAGCATATCTTGAGCTTTAATGTATGGAAAGTGTTACATATTCATGTAGGCCCGTGTAATTAATGTCCATATGTACATTTTATTAGTTTTTTTATTCTAAGCTTTTCTTTTACTTTATTAATTTGTATGTTACTTATTACTAACTTAATTCTAAATCAGGTAACCAACCGATTAACTGTAATCTCGCATGCCCATTTGGCTTCGATGACAGTGCATGATTAGTTTTTTTGATTGTTTTAACCAATATTTCAAACGACCTAAAATTACTTAAGATAAGCAAATCGATTGTATGAAAAATTACACATTACTAAAAACACGTTTTTGTAAAAGTATTTTGAATAAAATTATTGGACTTTAAGTCCATCCTTAACCATACATACCAAAAACCTAAAGCTGCGACTACCGAATGCGAATCATTTATTAAAATAAAAAGCTACATGTATTACAACAAAAGTATTTTTTAGATACTGTGTAAACATTCGGCAACTCATTTAACAAACGGCAATCAAACATTACTATATGTTAAAATGTTCGTTTTCCTGTCTGTTTGTATTAGTAAGCTTTCGAAACGAATAAACCGTTTTTACCAATTTTTGAAAGAAGTTTTTTGCGCTACGTTATTCTTTCAGTGAGCTAATTGTGTTCAAGAAAATTACACGTGCACGTGCTTTTCAAACAGTTTTTCAAGTTACATTTGAAATGTTCAGACAAGCCTTTTAATAACCTGAAAACCACAAAAAGTCGTCCAAGGTTAAAATGTCTTTGTTCCCTTATAATTATTTCAAGTAACTCGATGTGGTTTTCTGATAAACGTACACACAATCCATCATTCTTAATATAATTAATTTGAAATGATCGAATAAATAGAAACCGTAAAGGTTTAAAGGTCGCATTAATCTTCTTTACTTCGGACCAAACCTATTTTTTGGGGTAAGATAAATTACCTGAAGTATGGGTGGTTCTTGAGTACATTAAAAGGTGAAATGTACAGGCTTGTTAGGGTGGTAAAAAATCTTCCTCTTTTAAATAAAATATGATGGTTGTCTTTCGTTCGGCAACGCATATTCTTTCAGTGTGCCACACTACTTCTATAACGTTTTGTAGAGGGAACTTGTAGCAAGGCTAATAATATAGACTTATTAATGGGTGTACACAGTTCTATACCTAAAATCAACAGAATGGCGCCCCACTCAACATCCTTTTGCCTATTAGAGCAGCGGAACTTCCGTACTTCAGTCTAAAACGTGTGGCAACATTATGACACGGAGCCTTAATACTTAGTTATTATTTACACACCTATTTCTAGCGTGAAGCAGTTCCTGCGACTTGTTGGAAGTGTACGTATAGTTGCTGGCTTAGTTTAATTTAAAGTGACGTCTCAGTTCTGGATAGTAGCAGCGCTTTTATAATTGACATCAGATGGAACTCCTGTTTAATATAAAGCTGATCACAGATGTCTATGGGCGGCGATGGCCACCATCAGGTGGACTGTATGCTCGTTTGCTACAATTACTGTATAAACAAGTCAGATTGACCAATCCGATAGAAGTCATTTCCCAAAGTGGGTATTTACAAGTATCTATTGGCCATATTAATAGTAGTATTACACGGAAAACATAAATTACATGGTCGCCTGTTGTTTCCATAAAAATAGCTTAACTTTATTAAAACATTGTTTCAGGTTATCATTAGTAGAAAGTATACCAGAGGGGCATATGTACCCTCCGAATTCGACGCACAAGCCAACGAGAAACGTTTGGTTAGATTTAATAGATGAAGCTCAAAACTCCATAGAGATAGCCTCTTTTTATTGGACACTTAGGTTTAATGAAGTATATCCTTATAATTCGTCTGTAGAAGTAAGTATGGAGTACTATATTTTTATTGATCGTTTATCCGCTATTTTGCCAAATAGTCATTTAGTATCTAATGGTTATTAAAAGGTTTTTACGGTTTAAAAATATCAATCAAGCATTTTTCTTTATTGTAACGGCTTCGTGGAGCCATAAAGATATCATGGCGAATTGTTGCGACCATAATAATTAGTTGTCTGGCAAACAAAAATATAATTTGTTCTAATTGTAAAGACGAAGCAGACCAAGTTTTAACAATTAGATCAGATACTGTACACATGTGTTTGAATGTTTTTCTTTGTTAATTATATTGCATAAATCTCATTTTCGGAGTTTTGTAATTTGAGCGGAAGTTTTAAATTTACAAGGTGGTCATGTCTTGGGTACGTTTGTATTCCGCTAGTCTAAATGCACTATGTTCAGAAAACTTCTATAGCGTGTTTCAGGATTATGCGGCGAGGCGACATCTATTATCGTAAAATACTAAGCCGTTGTATATAAAATGGTTATTTTATTATAGTATATTTTTTCAGGGAGAGCAAGTGTTCCAAGCTCTACTTGCTGCGGGGACGAAGAGGAATATAGAATTGAAAATTGCTCAAAACTGGCCCACTAAGTTAAATCCTAATGTAGATACAGAATATTTAGTTAAGAAAAAAGCGGCACAGGTGAGTAATATTAACAAATTAAACAGAAATTGTATCGTTAGATACTTATATGTGTTTTGAAAAATATTACACTTTTTTGAACTTAATAACCAAATTTTTTATGTAAATGTACTTTGTGTTGTAGTGTCATGTTGTTGCATATAACAGAAAAGTCTTTTCTGTTCATTTCTATATTTTGTAAAAAATAGTAGTACTCGTATATTCTCCAATTATTCTTCGAAAAGTTTTTGCGAAAGAAACAGCTTATTCCACAAAAAGTAGGTACTGCTTTTATCTCTTATTTGAAGTTCAAACTTTTTCACTTTGTTTTGTACAACGATAAAGTATTTTTAAATCGCATTATATCGTTTCTGTGTACTGCCATGTTGATGGAAATTAAATTTTGGATAGATGGAGGAGTTTAAATTCTTCCTTCAATTCAAGCTTATGATTTCGCTGAGGTTTTTTACTTATTATAGAAGAAATGAGTTTGTTTGTGCGCAATATAATTCTTGTTTTTGAAGTAAAGCTATAACTTTTATACCTGTTTTCTGAATCTTAATAATGGCTGCAACGATTTCGATAAAAAATACACATAAAATTACACAGTTACACTTAAGAAAACTCAATATGTGTACATTTCTGTAGGTACTTAAAATATTGCCATTCTATTTCTACGTACACGTCGAAGAAGGCGACTAAGGAGTTAAAACTAAGTGTAATTGGTAATATTTTAAGAAGTGGTCATCAACACAAAAAGGGGTGACAATTTCGAAACGATGTTTTTTTTAAATAATGTCTATATCCAATAATAGTCTTTTAGTGTCTGATAATTCATGAGATAATATGAAACGCACAACAAATTATTTCTACACCGACGACATTCCGTTTGTAATAAAAGTTATATTATAAAACGTAGTGGTTTAACTTCGACTCATATCACTACATAGTATAAAACAAAGTCACTTATCGCTGTCTGTCCCTATGTATGGTTAGATTTTTGAAACTACGCTATGGATTTTAATGCAGTTTTTTTTAATAAATAGAGTGATTCAAGAGGAAGGTTTTTATGTATAATATGGTAGAGAAACACTGATAATATTACATTTTTGACTTTTAGGCGGAACGAAGATCGCCGGGCCAACTAGTCTCTTATAAGTTAATATTTAAATCATTTGTATGCAGGTGAGGAGTCTGAATTTCTCCAAACTCTTGGGTAGCGGTGTCCTGCACACTAAGTTCTGGATTGTGGACAGATCTCATTTCTACATAGGAAGCGCCAATATGGATTGGCGATCTCTTACTCAGGTATATAGAATTTTATATATTTTTATCTGATTGAAGTGGCAAACGACCATGCAGTCCACCTGATGGCAAGTGATCACTGCCGCCCATGGACATCTGTAAGAAACTTCAAATAGAACATGGGTCCCATCTGAAGTCAATCACAGATGCATTGCCACTCCCGAGGACTAAAATGGTCGCCTCATATAAAACTACACCCTTCCATCGAAACGCAAGAAATGCTCCACGTTGGAAATAGGTGTGGCGGTGGGACTTCCCCGGTCGAACTACACTGGTTCTACCACCTACAAGAATAATAATATAATAATACTCGTTCATCGTGTATTCTTACCATAGTGTGTGGGGCTATGAGTGTAGAAAGCGTGTTTTAATGCGTATTTATATCTATGTATAAAGATTGATGATAGTACATATAATCTTGATTTTATAAGCTTGAAAATATTTTTCTTATTCAAATACCTATTCATTTATTCACGGGCTTTCGATTGACGGCAAAGAAATTAAGGCTCAAATTGAGTTTTTGATAAAATCTGCTTAAAATCGCCCTAAATTATAGGCTCAATTAAATGTTCGACAAATCTTCTATCGACTTCATCATCTTAATCCGATTACCTGGGTCGCTATCGCGGTAGACTAAGGGTCAGTCCACATTGTGGTCTCGTCATATTTTTTTTATGAATTTGAGGTAATTGAGGATCGGAAGAAAGTTATTACACACATTTACCTCGAGTTACCCTGACGTATTTAATTTTACATTAATATTATGGCGGAATTTAAACGTTTTCATATGGGTAACCACGGGTATAGATTGGTAATCACGATATGTGTTTTTTTTATTTATTTTTTTATAATTATGAAGTAACAAACGAGCATGCAGTCCACTTGATGGTAAGTGGTCACTGTCGCCCACATCTGTAAGCAACTTCACATAGAACATAGTTGTGCCGGCACACTTTTATATGAGGCGACCATCATAGTCCTCGGGAGTAGCAACGCATCTGTGATTGACTTTAGATAAACTCCAGTTCTATTTTTAGTTGCTTACAGGTCTAATGGGTGGCAATGACCACTTATCATCAGGTCGATGTTGTGGCCATTTGCTACTTCAATATCATAAGAAATATGTTTTTTTTATTTATTGTTAATATGTTATGATGAGAGCAGTGATAGCCTAATGGTTGAAACTTGCCCTCTCGATCGGGAGGTCCGAGGTTTAAACCCAGGCACGCACCACTGATTCATGTGCGTATTAGAAATTAATTATCACTGCTTTTCGGTGAAGGAAAACATCGTGAGGAAACCTACACACCCGAAAGTTCTTTAAAAAAAAAAAGTTCTCGGAGGTGTGTGAAGTCCCCCAATTCGCACTTGGCCAGCGCGGTGGACTATGGCCTTAACTCTCTCATTCTGAGAGAAGACCCGTGCCCAGCAGTGGGACAATAGTGGGTTGACGAGATGTTATGATGAAGTGATACTGAAGGGATGATCGATATAATGATAATATTATCAAAATGACGTAATAATGTTTATATTTGATTATTGTTGACAGGTCAAGGAACTCGGAATAGTTGCCTACAATTGTTCTTGTCTCGCGACTGATTTGGCGAAGATTTTTGATGTAAGTACCAATAATTATCAATCAAAGCATCAATCGAAAACACCTCTTCTACAAAACCTACACACCAACACTATTTGTGATTTATTTTTAAAAGCTTTGCAGCAGGCATGATATAATAGTCCCTGTAGTTCCGGGGTCAGAATAGGGCTACGGTATCCCCTGCCTGTCATAAGAGGCGACTAAAATGGGGCTTCCGGGGTTGCGGGCTGCAAGAGTGGGAGCTCGAAACTTCCAGCCAGGCGATCCCGGGAAGGACAGCGGTATACGTGGGCGCATACCGCCGTAAAGATATCTTTGAATTTCAGTTCTTTGCAAAAACAGGTCGAAATCTATCCAAATTGAAATCGCGCTGCACAGTTTTCGACCAAAAAAGGTCGCCTAATTTAGGTCCTCCGGCCCCCTACAAGAAAAGCTGAAAAAAACAACATTCGCACTCACGAATGTCGGTAAGGGATATTCGCATTCGCATTCGCGAATATGCAATTTATAAAGAAAGAAAGAAATAAATAATTATTTGTAAAAAAATACTACAACATAATGTGGCATAATTAACAGAATTAATTACTTTTAAATAAGTAGCAGCAGTAACCAGCAGCTGCAGTAAAATTTTACAAAGGGTCCACACTCAGCATCACCGCGGCGAACCGCGGCCATTGATTTTCAGTCTGTCTTTTTCAAGTGATAACTTTCGATACACTGCTAATATGTACATTTAACTTCATGAGTCACTATTTTTAATCAGTTTGGTTGCGATATATCACTACATAGTATAAAACAAAATCGCTTTCCGCTTTCTGTCCTTATGTATGCTTAGATCTTTAAAACTACGCTACAGATTTTTATGCAGTTTTTTTAATAGATAGAGTGATTATAAATGAAGGTTTGTATGTATAATACATGCATAATATAGTGGAGGAACACTGGTAATTTTAGATTTTTCACTTTGAGGCGGAACGAAGTTCGTCGGGTCAGCTAGTTATTTATAAATTGAAGTAAACAGAGTGTAATCGATTATAAAATATATTAAAATATAACGTAAGTGTACATATAAATAGAGCGTGTCCCGCTACTGCACATGCGAGGCCGAACCTTGTACAATAATAGCGGCATTATAACTTTCAGTGCCACAACACAACTAATATAAAATGCATCACGATTATTTTTTCATATATAGATTGACAGTTGGCTAGGTCAGTTCCGTAAAGAAATATCTAACTGGCGACGTTGCAGTGTTGCTATATTTTACGAAAATTGAATGCATTGCATATCTTTGATTGTTATTGAGGGACTTAAAAATCTAAAAAAAAATACGTATAACATTATATAGGTTTTATATTACTGTTGTCGTCGTCAACCCATTATTGCCCCACTGCTGGGCACGGGTCTTCTCTCGGAATGAGAGAGTTATAGGCCATAGTCCACCGCGCTGGCCAATTGCGAATTGGTGGACTTTACACACTTCCGAGAACTTTTTTTAACGAACTCTTGGGTGTGTAGGTTTCCTCACGATGTTTTCCTTCACCGAAAAGCAGTGATAATTAATTTCTAATACGCATATAAATTTGTGGTGCGAGCCTGGGTTTGAACCTCAGACCTCCCGATCAAGAGAGCAAGTTTCAACCATTAGGCTATCTCTGCTCACTCTATTTATATTACCGATAACGACTATAAGTCAATTTTTTGCCTAATTGATTTCTTCTACCAAAATGAGAAGTGGAAATTTGAAAGATTTTGAAAGACCTTTTTTTCTAACACAAAGATCTGTCGATAGAGCTCGTTTTTGAAGAACGGACACATATAAATAGATCTCAATTTTTCTAAAAAATTCTAGGAGTTCTATTTATAATTATGTGTCCGTTATGCTCAAATTTTGGTATAAAAAGTCAATGGTGTACTTCGGTCAACTTGGATTACATTCCGTTTACAATGATTTATCAAAAAGTTATATATAATAATAAACAATTTGACGACTACATATTTTTGAAGCATAGCATTACACTTTTTTTTGCAATGTATGTTCTTCTTGAAAAGTACTGACATGCATTTAAAATTTGATAAACATTTCAATGCTCGTGACTTTACATATATATGCATAATTAGATTTGGAACTGAATAAAATTATTTAATAAGATTTTCATAATAAAATGGTGGTTTTTGTATGTCACTTACTGACATTTCATAGAAAGCTAGCTTATTCTCGCGGCATCGCACGTTCTTTCCCATTCACCAAGGTAATGAGTACCCCATGTGTTAATTCAGGTGATATACTATCTGTGTGACATTTCAACAAGTGCGATCTAGGATTTTTACCTGAAAGAGTAGCAATAACACGTACATACTCCCAAACTTTAAGACAATTAAGAGCTATTTAAAATTGCTAATTTGATGACAAAAATGAAGTGATTTTTCGCTTGTCGTTTATACCGCCTTTTTGAAATACGTTAAATTCCTAATTTAAACTTTTACATTATTGTTAGGTACGATGATAGATATAAAATCGTTCCAGTTATTTTAATCAATTCTAAGACATCTATACAACATCATTCCCATTCGTATAAATTCTATAATAGTATTAACCTCTCCATAAAATATCTTAGATTCTGTACCCTTATGTACTTCGTACTCCATTTATGTAATTTGTTTATCGTTTTCGGGCATAATTTGCAATGTACTTAGAATTGCTCGTCGAATTGGGACACACTGAATATCAGTGGCCGTGGTTCGCCGCGGTGAGGCTGAGTGTAGACCCTTATGTAAAATTTTACTGCAGCAATGGTCAAATTTAATGTATGCTGGTAAGTATGCCTCATTATGTTGTAGTATTTTTTACAAATAAATATTTCTTTCTTGCTTTTAAATTGTGGGCGAAAACATAAAAAATGTTTGTTTAGCGAAAACATTCTAATCTCGTACGAAGGGTAAACCTATATCAATTGTGATAACTTTAAAACTCGGCTACAACCTTCTAACCCTAGTCGATTTCCCCCCAGAATTACTTTTTTTCGTGACATAACGGCCATAAAGTTTAAAATAGTTTTTAATATTATTACTTTTTAACGTTGAAATATCTCAATAAAACATAGTATAAGTGACCTCCCAATATATTATAGCGAAACAATTACTTTGAATGGCCTAGACCCCTAGTGTGGCGTATATTAATGTATGCAGAGTAATTAAACATCAATACGTTTTACCACGCTTTACGATAATAATCTGGTATATATTTTTTTCTGTTTTACACTTATTTATATTGAAATTATTGTGTTATGATAATTTGCCCCTATCTACTCTGTATGCACGTATGTCGCACACCATACCCCGACTAAACAATTTCCTAATGCAGCAGTATTCCTAAGTAGTATTAGGTAAGGTAATAGAGCAGTGATAGCCTATGGTGGAAACTTGCCCTCTCGATCGGGAGGTCCGAGGTTCAAACCCAGGCACGCACCACTGATTATGTGCGTATTATAAATTAATTATCACTGCTTTTCGGTGAAGGAAAACACCGTGAGGAAACCAACACACCCGAGAGTTCTTAAAAAAAAAAAGTTCTCGGAGGTGTGTGAAGTCCACCAATTCGCACTTGGCCAGCGCGGTGGACTATGGCCTAAACTCTCTCATTCTGAGAGAAGACCCGTGCCCAGCAGTGGGACAATAATGGGTTGATGGGAATTAGGTAAGGTAAAGGGGTGGTATTAAATTAATGTTTTATGTTATCTAATCGGGGTGGGGGGCGTTTTACTACCTTTAGATTGCCTAGATAGAGGAGACCCGTATAGCCCTATTCCTCTCACACAACTTTGATATAGCCATAGTATAAAGTTCCAAGGAGTGTAAAAAGTCCTACGTACGTAGAAAATGCTGCTTCATTTTATTAAAAAGAAATGTAACCATTTACTGAACTTGCCAACTCGCGTTATATTAGAGATGGAAGCTGACAATAAAATGTTTTTGATATTATAATCTTATTCCCGCAGCTTAGTCCGCTTCGGCCACGTTTACCGTAATAAGTGCCTTTTTTTAGTTCTCGAGGGATTAAACCTTCGATAGTTACCCATCGTCGTGGGAGCGCCGCAGGGTAACATGGGATTTTTGCTGCACTTAAACCATCGGTGACCGTCCTCAGCGCTACATATATGACTCCTAGGTCTCCAAAGGAACTGGAGCTACTGGAGTCTTATCTAGGTCATACATTATGTGTGCAAAATTTCAGCGCAATCAGACTTGCGACAAAGAATAACAAACTCAGATTACGCTTTCTACACTCATAGCCCCACACTAGGATTTTTCCTGTATCGTGGGTACACACAAGACGAATACACAAACACCCAGAACCAGTACATGAATCTAAACTCATCATTCACATACCTGTCTGGCCGGGAATCGAACCCGGGACCCATTGCGCGTCATACCGGTATGGTAACTGCTCCGCCCCGCTGGTCGTCCAATTCGTCCATTCTCGCAAACTTTCGTATTTATAATATTAATAAGATATTGAAATTGTCTCTCTCAAGGTTGTAAAGGACTATCGTGACCTTGATCGACTATGAGGTCACACACTGTTTTGATACAACAGGTGTAGCGGTGTGAGAACAGCCAAATGTATACAGACAATTTCCATGTTATTGTGAACCCTACCGTAGCAGTAAATGCGATATTTATGTATGCGTGCCCTAGCCTTGCGTAGCTATTTCTTTATTACTCTGTATTAGGTTATCACGTTATGGCGTAAAGTTTATGAAGGACGAATCGAAAACTTGTATGCTACAATACATTTTAATTTGACGGCAAATAGAGTTGGTAACGTAGTGTAGAAATAAGACGTTTTAATCCGAATTTCGGGGATACGAATCTGGGATACTTACTATCGTATCCCAGATTAGTGCCTGTAAGGAACTAATTATCCTTTGCTTAAACAAAACAAAATCTTTGTACTAACTTGACAATCCCATTTTGTTGCATTGTACTGTACTTTTTTACATTACACTGTACAATTTGATCTCATATAACACCTTGTCAGTTTAGTTTTATTTTATATGGTTAGCTTAGTAAAAGGGAGTCAAAATCACGTTCAATATTACTCGTGGAAAGTTTACTATAATTTTAGGGAAACTGTGTCAATGCTAAAGTTGTTATTATAGTTGCTCGGGAAGTTAGAGGACAAATACGATGAAGGATAGCTTAATAAATTTCAAGCTATAAAATTCGAAGGACGAGTTCTGCGAAGCGGTTAAAATATTACTCATATAGGGGAAGATTTGTCCTTGTTATCATTTCTTGTTTTTATATACTGACATAGTACTTTGCATGCATTATTTCAAAGAAAGGACATGTGAAAAGTCAGACAAGTCGAACAATATATAGTAGTAAATCTAAGATAATATTACTTAAGGTGGTAGAACCAGTATAGTTCGACCGGGGAAGTACCACCGCCACACCTATTTCTAGCGTAAAGCATTTCTTGCGTTTCGATAGAAGGGTGTGGTTGCCGGCACACTTTCACATGAGGCGACCATCATAATCCTCGAGAGCAGCATCGCATCTGTAGTTGACTTTAGATGGAACCCATATTCTGCATGTAGTTGATTACAGATGTACATGGACGACAGTGACCACTTACCATCAGGTGGATTGCATGCTCGTTTGCCACTTCAGTCAATATAAAAAAAAAAGTTAAATTTTTAAAGTGGTAGAATTGGCATCCTCGTACATAGGGCTATGTTCTGGCTGAAAGGGTGTAGAGAGACATACTTGTCCAAGGTCTTCCTCCTTAGTCTTCAGGAGTAGGAGTATCTGAGATCGGCTGCAGGCAGGACTCTTACATTATTATATGTATATTAGCTAGGGCTATTATATATTAACTTTTTAGTTTTTTTTATCAGATGATTAGTAAACGATCAAGCAAGCAAGCAATCCACGTGATGGTCACTAACCAACACGTGGAGTGCATGGTCAACGCATCTGTACGCAATTTCATATAAAGCAAGGGTTCTAACTAAAGTCAAATAGAGATGCAATGATAATCCCGAGGTGTAAGATGGTCTTACATAAAAGTAAGCTGGCACACTCTTCGTCGCAGGAACTGCTTTACCTTAGGCTACCTTCACCTTGAAATAGGTGTGGCGGTGGTACCTTACCCGTCGAACTACACTGATTCTATCACATGGTCAATCTAAGTTTTATTGTTGAAGTGTGTGGTAAGGTGGAAAGTTACAAATCGTTGTATTTGAAATAAAAAACTGCTACAACGGGGTACATAATTAAATGTTAACGAATTTAAGCTACAAACATTTAAAGCGAGTTACTAAAATGTAGACTGCTGCTGCGCTAACCTCGTTACTCAAGCAGAAACTTACGGAGCTGGAGAACAAATTGATCTTTTGAAGGTCTTAGCTCTGTACGTGATTTGATTGCAGTGGTATAAATTTTGTACCGATTCCTTGCTTGCAGCAGGATGTGAGCTTTTCATTGTCCTATTTGAACATGATGAGATATGTTGACGTACTTTCTTAAATTTATATTGAATTATATATTATATTATTTAATGTAATGATAAACGCTGCTATTGTCTCTACAATAGTATTATGTTCATTAACATAAAATTGTAGGGCAAATATTACTTTTAGCTTAGATTTAATACGTGTAAATTGTATTTATTAAAATTGATACCTATTGATATTGAAAATTTGATTAATTTATAAAATATTAACTTCCTTAATTGTATACATATTGGAACCTTATCAATTTGGATATACATAGAAAATAATATAAATACTATCGCACAAATATCTGTTATCTATGCTATAAAATAACTGCTTACTAATTACTGACATACCTACGATACTACTAATTATTACCTACTGTCGTACAATATAGATTTGTGGGCATATTAATTTCTGACGTGCAATGCAGATATGTGTGTAGTTCTCGGTTCTAACAAACCACACAGGACAAACAAAAATTGACATATACTAAATGAAAATTTTGTGAAAATTGTCTGAAGTTTATTTATGTGAAGTATACATATTGTTTTTTATTAAAGTGATTGTCATATTCATTAGTTACTCTATGTACCTGCCAGGATATTATATAGGATTGGCTTTTATTCGTATATACATATTTGAAAAAAATTGTCCTTTTGTTTTTATGTTCCATTTTTCTTTATCTTCTAGTAAGTCAGCTCAAACATGTCAGAATTATCTAAGCATTCATTTGGAACAAAGGTACGAGTCGGTACATAAAATGCAGAATCTGCAACAACTAACCTCGTATCTGCAGACCTTACGGAGTTAGAAACATTCTAAAGATACCTTGGAAAATTCATGCTTCAATAAATATCTTCGTTTGTGACTACAATCTATTTATACCTACGAGGAAAGTTTAGCGGACGCATGCAAGTAACATTGCATAAGTTAATACTTATTCAAACTATGGTAGATTAGTTACTAATAGTGAATTTTAATATCTACTTAGCGATTCTCATTAACTTTTAAAGACCTAGGTATTTTGTAACAAGTTACAGGTAAAAAATAAATATACTATTTATATACCAGTAAGTATTAGTATAGTATACCTTAACATAGTGTGCAATCAAACCGCGTGACGACACGCGTGGCGCAGCGGTTACCATACCGGTCTAACACGCAGTGGGTCCCGGGTTCGATTCTCGGCCAGACAGGTATCTGAATGATGAGTTTAGATTCTTGTTCCGGGTCTGGGTGTTTGTGTATTCGTCTTAATGTGTGTCCATGGCACCCACGACACAGGAGAAAATACTACTGTGGGGCTATGAGTGTAGAAAGCGTTTTTTTTAAACACAGAAATACCCCGTAATTACGCAATAGGTAGGACCGAGTGATTACCGCCTAGACCATATTTAAGTATTTCGGGGTATAATTTGGTATAGAAATAAAACCGGCTAAGTGCGAGTCGGAGTCACGCATGAAGGGCTCCGTACCATTATCTTAAAAAAACTGCAAAAAAACACGTTTATTGTATGGGAGTCCCCCTTAAATATTTTATACTGCAACAGAAATGTTTTATAAAATGTATCGGAGTAGTTTGACCAAAGATTTAGTACTTATAATGAAAATTCGAAACAGTAATTTCCAATTATAACTTGTGACAAAATTAATATAATATTAGTAGTAGTCAAGGCATTACTTTTACGGGTCCAATTAAGCTTAGTGCACGCTATAGAATTCGGAAGAGCAAGTTTATAGCGTAGAAACAATAAAACTTGTTTTATGGCGTCGTGTCTTTTCGCTTAGCGGTTTTTCTTTGATATATTTTTGTTTTTCATGCTTCCCCCTCAATCGTTCATTGACTCTTTGACGGAAAATTCGATATGAAACCTATTAGGATAGTACAATGACCGGAGTTTTTATGTGTAAAGATAATATTACTTGTCTAGTTCCAAAAATCTAAATGCCGTAATCTAAATTAGTCAATATGATTTTTTTTTTATTTGACTGAAGTAGCAAACGAGCATGCAGTCCACCTGATGGTAAGTGGTCACTGCCGCCCATGGACATCTGTAATCAACTTCATACAGAACATGGGTTCGATCTGAAGTCAATCACAGATGCGTCGCTACTCCCGAGGACTATGATGGTCGCCTCATGTGAAAGTGTGCCGGCAACCACACCCTTCTATCGAAATGCAAGAACTGCTTCACGCTAGAAATAGGTGTGGCGGTGGTACTTCCCCGGTCGAACTACACTGGTTCTACCACCTTTAAAAACATTTAACATTTAACTTAATTAACATTTAACAACTTGGCTAGCAATCGTAACCATTGTCATACGGATCAACATTGCTTTAAGGAAAATCCTTCGGTCTATTCAGCAGCCATTTTTATGTTCACTGCTGAACCTAGACCTCTCTTAATGGACGTCCATTAATAACTTCAGATAATAGTGGCAATTTTGACTTTCTTCCTACTTTGGTGAGATGTGGTAAGATTTGTCTCGATCCTTTCCACCCACTAAATGTATATGAAATTTTGGGTAATTACGAGAGCAACATGTCTTATTTTTTATATAGTTGTACCTAACTATAAAGCAGACGGGGCAACTGATGGAAAGTAGTCACTGTCATCTATGGATATTTGCAACACCAGATGAGTCGCCAACGCATCGCCTTTGAAGAAGAGCTCTTATCACGCCTTTCTTGAAGAGCCCAATGTCATAGCGCTCCGGGAATATGTTATATAAAACTGAGAAATACGTGAAATTTGATAAAATTCGAACCACGGTACTTAGCAGATGCCCCCCGAAGGAGTTAGTTTGCAATTAGTCACCGCGACTGTCATGCAAGTTGGAGACCGTAGTGTGGACGAAACATAGGAAGATCCTATTGCCTGGACCTTATAACACAATCTCCTCCTACAAAAAAACACGGGTACTGAGTCAAACTAGTACGTCCACCAATTCGCACTTAGCTAGCGGGCTGGTCTATGCCCTAAAACTCTCATTCCGAGGGAAGACCCGTGCCCAGCAGTGAGACAATAATGGGTTGGCGAGACGAGACTAAGTCAAAGATGCTATTCATGACCGAAACCATACATACATATACCTGTATAAACATACTTATTGCCTGTATAACTAATTTTCCTTTTGTTGGGTAAGCAATTCGCTTAAAAGCAACCTGTATATTTTTTCTTTCTTCAGACTTGACGTTTCTTTCAAGGACGCCTTAGTTTTTTTGTGCCAACTTGATGTTTGTCCTAGAACAACCTCCACATTTTATCTCTTTGCAGGTGTACTGGCAGTTGGGTGCTACGGACGCGGTGATACCCGACACGTGGCCATCAAACCTCAGCACCCAAATCGACTTGGAGCATCCTATCAACGTCACTGATGGTAGTGGCAGCTATGGGGCTTATATAACGGTAAGTTATGTGTATTAGTATTTTGTTATAATTCCCATTTATTAGTAAGTGGTCACACAAATATCACAAAAAGCGTTATAATTATCGCAGCATATATTTAGAGCTGTTTTTATAGATGGACTATGGATGTCTATGGACAGCTGTGACCTTATATATGGATTGGATATATAAACTTTATGCTCATTTCTGTGAAAAAAAAGTTTTTATATCCATACCTCGTTTACTTTCCAATAACCTAGCAAAAATATAAATTATAGGAGGTCGAAAATGGCCTGAAATGCTTCGAGAAAAGTATGGTACGGCCATATATTTGGGGCACATTCGTGCGCCCAAATATATACAATTGTACCTACGTTATAAAACCTTTATCTGCTCACAGTCCACGGCCAATTTTTAATGAAATGTTAACCTTTTCTGACCGAACTATTTTAGCCACAATCCAATTTCGGAAGATCGATCAAATATTCGTAAAGGTATGCACTGACCTAACCCACGAGCATGTGATCAGAGATGTACAAGATACTCGTACAAAGTATATGAAATACAAAATGCATGATACTTTTGAATAAGTATTTTAGGTACCAGATACAAAATACTTCCGAAAATTTTATCTGAAATACTCAGAAAATCTGAAATACAAAATATGTATCTGACAAATAATTTATAAAGATTTATATGTGTGAGCCCCTTTAAATCTTTTGTAAGCAATGGCAGCACTTCAAAGGTCTCACTTTCAATCCAGTGGACTGTAACCCCTAAATAACTTCGTTTAGAGGAAGACGAAATATAAGCTGTACTGCATACAAATTCAGTAGCGTTCAACTCTGTCTTAATTTCTTTCTTATATTTATTATACTCGTCACTAATTTTACTTGCAGCTGTATGACTACACATAACCTTTGGAGGCTTTGTTAGCTGCTTTGCACCAACAATCAAGGCTCTAAAAGACTTTGATACTCCACTATTGATACTGGTGACATGGTTCCGACAATAAATTGTACAATTAACTTGTCCAAATTGACAGATCTTTAACAACTTGCAATATTTGTAAGAGTAGACTGTTTATTTTTTTTCTTTGGGTATTTTCTGTGTTGTTGACATAGACTTATATAAAAAAATAACCGATTTCACATCCGATCACATGTGATCATTTGTAGAATGGAAGAGTCCCCATCTATCAATTTGGTCTCAGACTGATAACGAAAGGTTCCGTTCAACGCATTTTATTTTATAAAATGTCACCGTTCAATATTGTCACATTTCGTGAATTATGCATTTAGCATTAAAAAAATCGATTATTACTAAAAGTATTTTATCAATAAAGTATTTATGTAATACCAAGATACATAAGAGAATGTATTTAAATACAAGATGCAAGATAAATTTTAAAAACTTATTTCAGATACAAGATGGAAATACGTATCATGTATCTATATCTGAGATACTTGTATCTTAGATGTCACATATCCGCATGTGACATCAGCGCGAATATCAGAATACACAGAACACACAATTGTAACATTCTATCTCGTACTATGTTCATTGGTAATATGGCGTCACGAACGACGAGCGTGGTTGTAAAGAACTTGACTGACGTTAATTTTATATTAGACAAGGTTTTTTTCGTGACTTCTCCCTCTTACTTCGACGAGGATAATGTATACTACGATGATAATGCATGTCCTGTGCGTTAATGTATTTCAGAAACTATGTGTGTGCATTTCAGGCAAACCGACCGCGTGCGTGAAAGAGTAACAAACAAATATCTTTACCAACTTTCGCATTTATAATATTAATAAGATTGAAGTAGCAAACGGCCGCGCAGTTCATCATATGATATGTGATCCACGGATCATATAGAACATTGATTCTACCTGAAGTTAATCACAGATGCGTTGCAACTCCCGAGTACTATGATGGTTATACAATAAGAGTGATCTGACAGCCATTCGTTTACTTCGAAACGAAGGAACTGCTTCATGCTACAAATAGTCGTGGAGGTGATGATACCTCATCGGTCGAACTATATATACGTTCTTCCTTGCAAAACTCAAGTGTTACTAATAATTCCATGCCGTATTTCCAATAAGTGTTTTCACCCCTTTTTCCAAGATGGCGGCCGGGGCAAAAGGGCGGCGACCTCAAAAACTTGAGGTTATTCGTCTATTGACCCCCACATATGTCCCAAAAATAACATTACTTACTGCGATGGCGCAACGACACAAAATGAGTCTCAGCCTCCGATACTAAGAGACACGCTTCGGCCTGTCATGCGCCATCTCCAGCCAGTTATCTGCCTGAAGCTTGCGCAGATCCTTCATGACTTCATCTTTCCAGCGATACCTGGATAAATCAAGAAATTGAAGACCTGATAGCCGAGCCAAACATCATCGGAAGAGTAAAGGCTCATAGACTCCGTTGGCTCGGACATCTTGAAAGAATGGGGGAAGATCTGGCGGTAAAACGCGCATACATGAGACGGCCGAGTGGTAGACGCCCAGTCGGCCGTCCCAGGTATCGCTGGAAAGATGAAAAATAAAATTCTCCTAAAAAAATGCAAAACTCATGTACATTTCAATAGACTAATAATGACATTCGTTATACCACTACTCTATATACGTCTACTACTATATCGACTATATTCTCTCCTCCGTTATTGTTCACGAATTCCGCTTTTGAGAACATAGTAAGCCACTCCTTATTTATTGGTTTTCGGTTCAGTTCGTGAGAGGCTTATAGATATTGCAGTAAATTCAGTGTTGTGCTCAAGCAATCCATAAAGGTTCTTTGTTATTGTAATGTGCCAATTGTGTTTCAGACTTAACGAGACTTTTGGATGAATTGTTATTTCAAATTATCTACGAGGCAAGGCACAATAAGTTTGTATTAGATCATCCTATGTATACTAAAATGTCCATGTCTTCACAAGCAGGATTATGAAATTAAAAACACAATAATTTGAAACAATACACATACATACTTTAGGTGTTTATTTTATATAGATTAAATGTTACGAACTGTGACGTAAACGAAACACAAAACCTCGTAACCAACTTCTAATATTTTAAAGTAATCCCCAAATTTTGTGAACAAATTCGCTCTCGTACTTTCATATATTCCCTCGGGCTGTGGCCGGTACAGAAAATTTCAATTTAGCCTTTATCCCTTTGCCGAATTTTGTTACCATGCACTTGGGAGATGACAATACATTTTTGAAGCAATATTGCTAGATGGAAATTGTCAAGGTTGATATTTTAAGACACAACGTAAGATCTCCTAACTGGTTACATCACGATGCACAACCATTTAGTATTAAATACTCGTGTAGGCATTGTTCTGACTTAATACACCCTAGACTCATTAAATTCTCAAACGTAAGTAATACAAAAGATTCCCTGAACACAACCGCAGGCTAAATGCTGTAGCTTTATGAAGGTATGCTAATTAGAGATGAAACGGATATCCGGTAACTATCCGGTATCCGGCGTATCCGGCCCTGTTTTCACTATCCGGCCGGATACCGGATAGAAGTGCACTATCCGGCCGGATACCGAATAGTAAAATATAAAAAAACAATAACTATTTTACATATAGAAAATCACACAGCAATATCGTTATCAAAAAATCACAGTAAATGCTTGTTTCATAAATTAATTTAGTATTGATAATTAACGAATGGCAAATTGTGGTGAATTAATACCAAATTTTCAGACATTTATTTATGTCTTCGTGTACCAGTCAGCTTCTGTAAATAGCCTTTCGCTGTAAACTCTACTGCTAAATGGTGAAAGATAAATTCTAGCAAACTTAGACAATTGAGGGAACTGAATGGAATTAACTGACCACCAAATGTATATTTAGTGTATGGCTCGTGATTGCAGTCGATTTGAGACATTCTTAAGAGAAAGTCAATCTCGTTCGCAATTGGATTTTGTTTTTCTTCATCATGACAACTACTACTATTATTTTCCTTTGCCACTTCATTGAAAGAGTCCCAAAAAACGTCATGAGCTTCAAGTTGGATCCAGTTTTATCTTCTTTCATTAGTTTCAAATCAAATTGGTTGCGCCGAAAGGGCCGAATATCCGGTAGCCGGATATTCGGCGCTCCGGCCTCGTAGCTAGCCGGATAACCGGTATCCGGTATCCGGCCAAACCACTATCCGTTTCATCTCTAATGCTAATTGTAGCTGTATCTTCCCTTTTGTGCCAAGACGGTAGCGAATGTGCGCTGTCTGGCAAAAATGAGCAAAGAATATTTCCATTGTGGGTCTGCCGTATAGAAGCTTATGGAATGTGCTTATTTATAAAACTGATTATAAGTTATTTTATTTCTAGATGTCTTAAATAACAGGATAAGACTGACATTAAAGAAATCTTTATATATAAAATTCTCGTGTCACAATGTTCGTTCCCGAAACGGCTTGACCGATTCTCATGAAAATTTGTGACCATATAGAGTAGGTCTGTTAGGTCAACATCTATTTTTCATGCCCCTTAGTGATAAGGGTTGTCCACCGTTAATTTTTTTTTTAATTTTTATAAGGCAAAACAGCGTTCGCCGGATCAGCTAGTATTTATATATTATTTACCTAAAAACTCTAGTTCCGACTTACATTAGAAATAGGTGTAGCGTTATTATATCCACTCCAGAGCCATACTCGTTCTACCGCCTCTCACATTAAGGTTTATGAAAAAAAATATTAAGATCTAAATTCGTGATTAACATTTATTTATTTATATTTTAGTAATAGCAAGTAGTAATAAGCGTAAGTCTTCACTGCCGCCGATAAACACCAGAGCTCAAACTCAGAAAAGTATAGAGTCCTATATGAGATCAACCAAAGATGCGTTACCCCTGAGGCCCTGAATACTAAGTTTAAGTGCTTACTATTTCAAACCAGACTGTATTACTGGTTTAAAATGAGGGTATACATATCCAAGGCAGCCCTTACCACTTTCGTACTAGTACGGCGCACTTGATGCCATCGGAATAAAACCACAAGGGATTACTTACTTACTACATCTTTATTCATCACCTTTACTATCTATAGCGTAAGATAGCATTGAATGATATGCATGAAGCTGAACGAAAGTAAATAAAGTAAGCCGCCGACAGATATACACTATACACCCGGAGTACTGTGTAGGCGAATCGTTTCATTCCTTAATTTATTATTTACACCAACTTTACGATTTCGTCCTTCGAGTTTAAACGAAAAGTACGATGGCTCCCTATTGTCGTTCAACTGGTTTATTGCTATTGTAAAATGTATTTCAATTGCCTTGGAAGCTTTCGTTTCTCGAAGCAATTGCTTTACGACTGCTCTTGTTATGTGAAACGGTATTTAGTGTATCGATATTGAGTGTAGCTTCGTATCTTTGTGCAGCTGCAACTTCGTTTTGTGTTCCACTATTAGCGATGGCGTGGATCTATTCCCACAACCCCACCAGTGTAGAAGCGCTTCAAGGTGGTAGAACCAGTGTGTTCGACCGGAGAAGTACCACCGCCACACCTATTTCTAGCGTGAAGCAGTTCTTGCGTTTCGATGGAAGATGGTTGCCGGCACACTTTCACATGAGGCGACCATCATCGTCCTCGAGAGTAGTAACGCATCTGTGATTGACTTCAGATGGAACCCATGTTTTGTATGAAGTTGATTACAGATGTCGCAGGGAGGCAGTGACCACTTACCCTCAGGTGGACTGCATGCTCGTTTGCTGACTGAAGTACAGTCAGATAAAATAAAAAGTGCAATTTTAGTTGGGAAATCCTATAACTTTGTACGAGTTAGTACGGTAACTCGCATTGAACGTTTTCCAAGTATCGTACTTGCGACCTTGCTACATTTTCATAAAAATATTAAAATAATATTTTTTACGAAAATGTAACATGTTCCTAGGTTATTTTGAGATACCATTATTTAATTTTTTGAGTTACGCGGTGTTAGAACTTATGTGACGATATACAGATTTGGAATTCAAAAATGCATATATATGTGAACAGAATGTTCGCGTGTTGTTGGCATATAGTCAAAGTGTCGTAACGGTCCATTTGCGTTGTAAACATGCAACATTGTGGAATACGTTAAAATATTAAAACGTGTACGTTAACGTTTACGATAAGCGCTATTAAACGACCGCCGTTTGTTTTGCTGTTAGGTTTAAGTGCTCGTATGTGGTGTTGAGTGTTTTGAATTGCCAATATAAGTAAAGTGCTCATAGTTTCATTGCGTTTTATCGTATGAATTGCTTTTTCTGGACAGAACTTACTTGAATATCGTTTTTTGTTTACGTGTTTGGTTAAGATTATCTTTGTACTAGTTGTACTTGTAATATATGTTGCGTTAATTAGCTCTTAGGTTCGAAACCGACTTAGGTTCGAATCTCTGACGTTATCTCGCTTTCGAGTTCTATGTTGTTTTTTTTTCTTCTTTTTTTAAAAAAAAAAAAAAGACACGCTTTTTACGCTCATAGTCCCACAATAGAATTTTCTGTGTCGTGGGTACTATGGACACACACAAGACGAATACACAAACACCCAGACCCAGAACATGAATCTAAACTCATCATTCAAGATACCTGTCTGGCCGGGAATCAAACCCGGGGCCCATTCTACGTCAGACCGGTATGGTGTTAGTTGTTGTTGTTCGTTGAATTATTATACTGTTATAAACCAACAAGTAGCTTGCCTGGGGACACTACTGTTAAACTCGTGACTACATTAGTTATAAACATCAATAAGAATCTATATAATGATTGTATTTTAATTGATCGTGCTATGTTATTATAAATATCATAAATCAATAGAAGTCGCATCATAAATAAATGGTTATATAAATAAATATTATAAATGCATATATTTAATTTTATATAATGTAATAGATTAATAGTAATGTTTTTGTCTCTGTGACGGTTTCCTTAACGCCTGCCATTTTTAGTATAAAAGGGAGGGTATTATCGTAATATGGATCATTCTAATAATTCGCAAGTGTAAGACGTTACTCTGTCCGAATGTATTCTGAAATTGTATACGTGTAAAATCGTGAGAATATAACAATGTTGTACATAATGTGTCGTTTACTTTGGCCATCCAATTCTACTTCTGTAACAATACCTATAGTTTTTTTCTTCTAAAGTTCTTAATTAAAGCGTGTATTCTGATGTTGAAATAGGTTTGGGTGTTTGCGAAAAGATCCAATGAAGAGAAGAATAATATCATACGTAGCGCCAGTTCTTTGGAGTTTCCTGTACAGGCTCAGAGCATAAAGTTCCATTAAGTGTTTTTACGGTGGTTTCCGCTGACCTCGGCGGTTGAGATCGCTGACTCACTATTACCCATATGACCGAATAATAGTACTTCTGAGGTATAAAGGGTTAAATGGGTCGTAGTTTCCAGCAAAACACTAGTGGAAATTACCGTTAATGGTGCAAAACAAAAATGCCATATATAGGAAAATATGCTAAAAATATATAAAGGCACATGTCCAACTAAGACAGTACTAACAGTGCTATGTTGTTCAGTTTTAGACGCCCAATGTTTCAAACTACTACTGGCAGGCTTTTACTTAGGTAATGGTTAGTGGCCACTGCTACCTTTGGACATGTGTAAGCAACTTCATACAGCACAAGGGTGTGGTTGCCGGCACACCTTCACATGAGTCCTCCTATATATCCGCATAGTCTTCGCGAGTAGCAACGCATCTGTTATTGATTTCAGATGGAACCCATGTTTTGTATGAAGTTGATTACAGATGCCCATGGGCGGCAGTCACTGCATGCTCGTTTGCTACTTCACTTAAAATAAAAAAGGATTATTATTAGGTCCATCACAAATGCGTTGTTACTCGTGAGGTTTATTGCCCACCCCATATAACAGTGAACCGGCAACCACATCCATCCAACGAAACGCATGAAATGCTTTAAGCTAGAAATTAGCACTGCAGCGCTACTTCTCCGGTCAGACTATATATCGCTACTTTAAAACAAAAGGGATACAAATCAAAAATATACAAAATCCTTTTTATTGTAAAAAATCAAATTTTGTGGGTTATATTTTCATAATTTAAAAAGATTCCCATGAATTTTACACTTTAAGCAATAGTGTTTATTGTATTTTCGAATTCACGCTGCAACATCAGTGCAAAGCCGCCATTTAAATGGCTCTCCTGTAAAATTAGGTCTATTCGAGTTGTGGCCCTTTTGTTTTGAAGTAGCGATATGTTCTACGACCTTGCAAAGTCTACCATCCTCGGTGAGCCTCAACGATTTCTACAAGTTTATGCCCAGCGTTGGACAGTTATACACGATGATTGCTTCATAACGAACCTCAGTAGATGGTCGTTCAATTACGTGTAATTGTTACAATAATCGTTACCATACAATGTGGAATGTATTGAACGCGTGCCAAGGTCATTACGTCGAGGTTGCTTGGGGTTGTAAACTTTGGGTATTTACACCCCATAGGCTTGACCGTAGGATAAAGGTCAACGCATATTATAAAGTCCCATTGTCAAAAAAATTATAAACACCTTAAATTACCTACAGTTTGTGTAAATCAAAACTTATAAATGTAGTCTGTCATTAGAAGTTGCTTGATGTAAATATTATGAAATTGTAGTTGTAAATGTCTTACGGTCTACGTAGTGTTTTTTAAAGTAGCATACGAGCATGTATTCCACCTAATGATATGTCGTAACTGTCACCTTTAGACATCTGTAAGAGACTTTACATCCACCATAGGTTTTATTTGAAGCCCATTGTGTGTGATGTGTGTGACCAGTGATAGCCTAATGGTTGAAACTTGCCCTCTCGATCGGGAGGTTCGAGTTCAAACCCAGGCACGCACCACTGATTTTTCGAAAATTATATGCGTATTAGGAATTAATTATCACTGCTTTTCGGTGACGGATAACATCGTGAGGAAACCTACACACCCGAGAGTTCTTTGAAAAAAAAGCAGTTCTCGGAGGTGTGTGATGTCCACCAATACGCACTTGGCCAGCACAGTGGACTATGGCCTATAACTCTCTCATTCTGAGAGAAGACCCGTGCCCAGCAGTGGGACAATAATGGGTTGACGACGAAACATTGCGTTGTTATGGTCGAGGTTTGAGATGGTTGCTTTACATGAACGTGAGTCGGACTATGGTTTCTGCTTGAGAATTCTCTAGGCGAAACCTATTTTCCAACTTGCGGGAATAGCTTTTTTATTTGTAATTTTTGTAGTATAATTTGGGCCTAATTTGGCCTATTTGGCCTATAGGCCTATTTTGTAGTAGATTTTTTTTTTTCGCGTAAAAGCAACCATCAGCATCCAAAAAAGGCTGAGGCGCAAACAGAAGGCGCTGAATGTTTTTCGCACTGAAGCCGCAGTAGTATTGTAAAAAATAGTCAACATTTTTTAACCTGCGAATACTTAAAATTTGAACCGTAAATAAGGATCTTTCACTGTATGAGCGACAAACCTTAATATGTAGACACTTGCGACGTCACTTGTCAACAAATCCACCTCACATAGGATTCGAAGACATTGGATTGATTGATTCGAGTGTAGTAGAACAATGCCCTTTGTTTGTTTCACTAAATACAGCTATTTAACCAATGATTTATGAATTGTATTGTTTAGTGGCTGTTAAAGTCACATTAACATCGATTTATGTACGGGTGTATCTAGAATGTTCGTTTGTAGGGAGGGGGGGGGGGGGGAGTGGCTTGAAGAATTCGATGAAAAAAAAATAAGTCTACAGATAAATACGACTTGAAATAAATGACTTAGATTTTGTGGGGGCAGTCCACTTGATGGTAGGTGTTCACTTTTTCCCATGGACATCTGTAAACAACTTTATATAGAACATGGGCTCTATCTGAAGTCAATTACTGATGCGTTGCTACTCCCGAGGACTAAGATGGTCGCCTCATATAGAAGTTTGCCGGCAACCGCACCCTTCCAACACACGCAAGAACTGTTTCACGCTAGAAATATGTGTGGCGACCTTCCTATTTCTGAAATTATGCCTCCCTTTGAAGTTGACTGATGGTATTGCATTTGCACTTATATATTGCGATGGCTGGAGGCTTGGTTCCCTACAATCCTCTGAAACCGCCAATGGATTGATGTTTTTAGACAATATTTTTGGTTTCATAGCAATAAATAAACAAGCATCTTTTTTGAAAAAGTATTAAAAATAGTAATTTAAGACCTTTCAACGATATATTTTTATTTACAAGTAGGTAATCCTGCTAATTTAGCAATACTACTTTCGTTGTTAAATCTTTTAGTCGCCTTATTAATCTTACTTCACTACATAGTATAAAAGAAAGTTGCTTCTCGCTGTCTGTCTCTATGTATGCTAACATCCGTAAAACTACGCTACGGATTTGAATGCAGTTTTTTAATAGATACGAGTGATTCAAAAGAAAGATTTTTTTTGTATAGTACATGCATAATATAGTGGAGGAACACTGATAATTTTAGATTTTTGTACTTTTAGAATTGCGGAAGTAAGTTCGCCGGGTTAGCTAGTGTATTATAAATGCGAAAGGTAGGGAGGGTGGTTGTGTGTTTGTTATTCATTCGAGGCAGGCGGGGCCGCTGGAATGAACTAGTGTTATAATCCTTCTGTGATTCACTGGTTTGGTTGTATATGTATACTCTTGAATATTTTACTTCGCGAACGAGCATTAGGGGATTTGCAAGTAAGTAAAGCGAGCTCTTTACATCTAGATATCTACGGCGTGAAATAAACTAATAAGCATAATACGGAGCAAGGCCGTAGTATTGGGTGGTAACAGATAAGCCACGGGGGTCATAAAGCCAAGGTCGGGGTCACGGTTACGGTGTGGCCTCAATAGTGTCTCAACTAGGAAAGTAGTGTAAAGGACATATACGGAGGGATATTAGGGACTTATAAAAGTAAATTAAACAGCTATCATTAAAAAACAAATTAAAATAATATAGAAATCAAAATACAATAGTACATCTATGAGAGCTGATGATCTTAAATCGGCTGAGCTGATCTTCAACAAACAAAAATAGAGTCTACAATCCAATTTGAAGGTGGTAGAACAATCGTTCGATAGGGGAAGTAGGTACCACCGCCACACCTATTTCTAGCGTGAAGCATTGCTTGCGTTTTGATAGAATAGTGTGGTTGCCAGCACACTTTCATATGAGGCGACCATCTTAGTCCTCGGGAGTAACAACGCATCTGTTATTGACTTTAGATAGAACCCATGTTCTGTATGAAGTTGCTTACGGGTGTCCATGGGCGGCAGTGATCACTTACCATCAGGTGCTCTACATGCTCGTTTATTACTTTAATCTTATATATAAAAAAAGATGCACTGTCAAGTTAAGGAAAGAAATCTTTTAATATTTACGTGAAGCAACCAAAAAGCAGGCAAATTAACAGACAGACACTTAGACAGGCCGTCGAAATGATGAGATAGAGGGACGTACGGATAATGCAGGTGTGTTCATACATACACAACATTCTCCCAAGGACTACCATATTCGTCAGTGCTTAAACTACTATCACAATATACACACGTATATGTACTATATACCGTATAAGTATGGAGTATAAATATACATATATAAATAGCGGTACCACTGAGTTCTGCTTTTAAATGTCGTTGTACCTGCCATGACACCCCATAGGGAATTCTGGTATGAGACTGTCAGCGTTAAAAGCATTTTCATTTATTATGTAAGGGAGAACAGGAAGACGTTTGCGTGAAGCTAAAAGCTAGACGGTAATGCTGATAGTGTTTTGACCTATGAGCCGGCGATCGGCCCTTTCCGGGGCGTATCTGAAATGGGCGTGTTTAGGTTCTATTGTAGATGTATTGTAACGGTATTCGCAATTTTAAATACGCCTAGACGAACGATTGGAACAATAAACTAATTCTTACATTTTATAGCCTTGATACTTTCGTTTTTTCTGTCTTGAAATACATAGCAATGATTGATATTTTTTTGTTAAGGTAAAATTAAAATTATATTAAATTTTTTTAATCTTCATTTTGATATTTGTTTCGCTAGTCTTAGGTAAGTGTTAATTTTGTCTGGAATTAATAGTCGTATCTATTAAATGATTTTAGACTAGTGTTATCGCGGAATTTATACATTTTAATACTTATCGGGTACTCACGGTATGCGGTTCATGAATTCTTATAGAATCTTTTTGCCGATATTTCCACCCAGTTGTATAGATCGTGGTCACGGCCAAAACAGTTTTGGATTTCATAAACCGCATATCGTGAGTTCCCGTTAAGTATTAATAAGTATCGTATCTATTGTCAACACTTTATTGTCTTACTATTATTATTGGGTACGGATGACCTATCTGGGCCAATGGATTTCAGCTTTTAATCCACCGCGCTGGCCAAGGGGAAATTAGTAGACTTCATACACCTTCAACAATTTTTTAAGAATTCCGGCGTATAGGTTTGCTATGTTTTTAAGAAGAATTAAATTCTAAAATGGAAAGAAATTCATTAATTAAAAAAAAGGTTGATTGAAAATTACAGAAATATAATACGCAAATTTGATTTACCTATTTGTGATTCATTGTAGAAATATTCTTTTCTATTTTGGACTTGAAAACAAGTTCACATATGCACTTAATAATTGCAATTTTAAGTGCACTGACTCTTCAACAACAAACTCAACATGCGGCGGTCTTTCATAATTACAGTTATTGTTTGTTCACTCCATAAAACGTGTATCATACAGACAATATACACTGACGGAGGGCGATTTAATATGCCACGCCACATAATATATTGCCCTGTTCACAACACACGTCACGAATGAGAAAATAATAACAACTTCTGTGTAAAACCATTTATTGGGCGTTGATAAAAATGAGCTGAGCACGCATGCTATGACAATTTGTAGGCTCGCTATATAATATTCATGGGTTAATTTTCATATCTTGATTGGAAATTAAATATCTAAGGGCATTAAAGATTGAAGTAGCAAACCAGCATGGAATTCACCTGATGTGTAGTGCTCAATGCCGGCCATTGACATCAGTAACGAACTTTATAAAGAAGAGATTCTATTCGAAGTCGATCACAGGTCTCAAGGACGGAATATAGTCATCTCCGAAGTCGATCACACGTCCCAAGGACGGAAGATAGTCATCCCCGAAGCCGACCACAGGTCCCAAGGACGGAAGATAGTCATCTCCGAAGTCGATCACAGGTCCCAAGGATGGAAGATAGTCATCTCCGAAGTCGATCACAGGTCCCAAGGACGGAAGATAGTCATCTCCGAAGTCGATCACAGGTCCCAAGGACGGAAGAAAGTCATCTCCGAAGTCGATCACAGGTCCCAAGGACGGAAGATATTCATCTCCGAAGTCGATCACAGGTCCCAAGGACGGAAGATACTCATCTCTGAAGTCGATCACAGGTCCCAAGGACGGAAGATAGACATCTCATATGACAATGAGCCGGCCATCACACCCTTTCACCAAAACACAAGAATAGTTCCTATCTCGTCAACCAATTACAGTCCCACTGCTAGGCACGGCTTCTCTCAGAATGAAAGAGTTTAGGCCATAGTCCACCGTGCTGGCCGAGTGCGAATTGGTAGACAGTGCGAATTGGTGGACGAATAGCTTCACGCTAGAAAATAAGTAAAAGAAAGTATCAAAACTGTTCTGCTACTTGCGGTCTCGTTTTTACCTTTATTGTACTTTGGCACAGGGAGATCTCCTGCCAGGCTAGGTCTGTGCCTGGGGAGCGCCCGTGCTCCGAAAGTCGTTGTTCGGAACTTGTATATATGCAGGGTATTGGGAATACTTCGATAATGTGTTTCAGAATACTAGTAGCGCCATCTCTTGATGAGTTGCGGAAGGTCGCCACAGTACGAAACTCTAAGTTAGTTCCTTCAAACTTAGTCTTCATAAGTATTTGATTCTCAAACAAAAAGACCCTATGTAATTTAATTTTGGGAAAACATTATGAAAAGTATACCTAAAGTTGAAATTTAATTATAAAACAAAATAAGTACTTGCATTGCATGTTAGGAAACATTTTTAAAATATAAGTATATATGTACACAAACAACATTTCTATATATGAACAAATTAAAATACCTTCACATTCACATACACAGTAACTTACACGTTGATACGCACTAGCACGCAACACATACATACCTTGAAATACACACATGCATACATAATTAGATATACCTGTACCGCTTGCGCGCAAGCGAAGGAAATTGGCTCCACAGAATACCAGCGCTGCAGGTGGCCTTGACTATCTGCAGCAATAAGCTGAGTGGAGACCCTTTCGGTCAATGTAATGTAACTTACATCAATAAGTATTAGTTAGTAATAATAACACATGTTTGCTATTGGATGTATCTGTTTTTTGTATAACCTTATGTACTGTACCGAATAAAGTATTTTCTTTCTTTCTTTCTTTCTTCTTTCTTTCTAAAAAGCATTTATGTTTTCTTCTTTCCAGAGTTCTCCGCCGCCCCTAAGTCCGAGCGGTCGGACGAACGATGATGACGCGATAGTGAACATCATCCAATCGGCCGAGGAGTTCATCTACATATCAGTGATGGACTACGGACCGGCGCTCGAGTACACGCCTAAGTTGAAGTAAGTTCCACTCATAATTTGGCTGTTTATGTATTTGTGGTAGGTAAGATGGTAGAACCAGAGTAGTTCGACCGGGGAAGTACCATCGCCACGCCTATTTCTAGCGTGAAGCATTTCTCACATGAGGCAACCGTCATAGTCCTCAGGAGAGGATGGAACCCCTGTTCTATATGAACTTGCATACAGATGTCCATAGGCGGAAGTGGTCATTTACTGCCTTTTTTTCTCGAGGGCAAAACTTTTAACAGGTACCCGACGCCGTGGGAAAGACTCCGGGTATATGTAGGATTTTTACCACACTAAAACCCTCCCGGTGGCCGTGCTCAGTGCTACAAAGAGGACTTCGGGATCTCCAAAGGAATGCATCCGAACTTCTCTGAGTGCGTTGCACCATCGGGCTCCACCCAGGTGAGCGCCTCTGCTCACCTCTCCGTCTGGTCTTCACGTCGGTATGCGACCACACATACCGCCGTACTTCCCGGGGTCGCCTGATTGAACGGATCGAGCTTCCACTCTAGCCGCCCGCAATCCAGGAAGCTCTTTTTAGGGGCCTCTTACGACAGGCAGGGGATATCGTAGCTCTATTCTGATCCCTGAACTACAGGGACGGGTCATTTATCGTCAGGTGGACTGCATTTTCGTTCGCTACTGCAATTTTACTTGTTTGCTACTTAATTCTAATAAACATATATATTCACAATTTATTATATCGGTATGACATACTTTTGTACACCCCTTTTTAAGTGGGTAATCCTCATGGATACCCAGCCACCCGGGGCGGCAGCTGGGTTATGCCGGACTCTTACCGGCTAAACCCCCACTGTGTTTTCTCCTCGCACCGTACGGCGGGAACACGGGTAAGCTTTCGCAGTCATCCGCGAACCCGCCAAAATTTTTGTACACCCCTGCCCTCTCTTGCACCCTTAATGTTTTCCTTCAACCACTAAGGTTGTCTGAAAGAGATCGCTATTTTAGTGATAAGACCGCCAGTTGTACTTTCCATTGTATCTTTTGTTCTTGTTACCTATATTTTGGTGTACAATAAAGAAATTTTGTATTGTATTGTTGCCATTTTCCAGATTCTGGCCGAAGATAGACGACGCGATTCGCGCGGCGGCCCTCGAGCATCGCGTGAAGGTCCGCATGCTGATCTCGTGGTGGAAGCACTCGCCGGCCTCCGAGGACCACTTCCTGCACTCGCTGGCGGCGCTGGCCGGCGCCTACCCGAGGGTTGACATACAAGTGGTACGTGGTTTTATTCTCCAGCGTCAAGGTTATTGTATTGTTTTTGAGCGTATGTGTTTGTTTGTTTTTGTATGTGTGTATGTGCGTTAATGTGTCAATGTCTCGCTCTATGTCGTCAACCCATTGTTGTCCCACTGCAAGGGTCTTTTCTCAGAATGAGAGAGTTATGGGTCCACGGCGCTGGCCAAGTGCGAACTTGGTGGACTTTACACACCCCGAGAACTGTTTTTTAAGGAAATCTCGGGTGTGTAGGTTTCCGCACGATGTTTTCCTTTATCGAAAAGCAGTTATAATTAATTTCAAATACGAACATAATTTTAGAAAAATCAGTGGTGCGTGCCTGGGTTTGAACCTCGGACCTCCCGATCGAGAGGGCAAGTTTCAACCATTAGGCCATCACTACTCTGTGTGTGTGTGTTTATGTATCTTTAGATAAAAGTCATTGGCACGCACAACGGCTCAAACGGCATGACGTATTGTAACATGACATAGCATTGGAATCGATGCAGTTTGCAGAGTTTAAATATGGTATTTGCACAAACATGGCGGAAACGGGGTTTTTAATTATAATAATTTAAAGCTAGCACAAGCCCACCAAAAACCATTGAAACCTGACCCACACGTCTAAGTCTATTAGCTAATAAAAAAATATGCTTTCTACACTCATCGCCCCACACTAGGATTTTTCCGTGGGTACCATGGACACGCACAAGTCGAATACACAAACACACAGACCCAGAACATAAATCTAAACTCATTATTCAGTTACTTGTCTGGCCGGGAATCGAACCCGGGACCCATTGCGCGTCAGACCGGTATGGTAACCGCTCCGCCACGCGGGTCGTCAAAATTAATATGATGATAATTATAACAATATCTTCTTACAGCGGCGCTTCTTAGTGCCATCAACGCCCGATCAGGACAAGATACCGTTCGCCAGAGTGAACCACAACAAGTACATGGTAACCGACAGGACCGCCTACATCGGGACCTCCAACTGGTTCGGGGACTACTTCGTGGACACCGCAGGCGTGGCCTTCGTGTATCAAAACGAAGGTCCCAACGTCACGAGGGACATTCGAAGAGAGTTACAAGAAGTGTTTGAAAGGGACTGGTCGTCGCCGTACGCTGTACCGTTGAGGAGGTTATAGCGTTTGCAGTGAAGTGTGATTGATTATATGAAGGACCAGTACTACTGTGATGGAAGATTATTTGCAAAATGATAGTTATGAAATATACGCGTTTGTGTTTTTTAAATCTACTCGCTGCATCACCTCATCGGTATTGCAGTAAAAACATCTTGTTAGATAACCCGATGTATTTATTAAGTCAATGCAACATTTCATTCTTATAAATAACATTTACTGCATTCAAATTAACAACCATCACCCAATCTAATGTAAGTACTAAAATTTTGGCAAACTTCCAAAAAAACTTCATCTACCCACATTTTGATAACATTCATCTGATGTTAAATACTGCAAACAACTATGTTTCACCAAAAATATGACTATCGTGTTGTTTGTTACGAAGGTACATTTTAATGTCTAGTGGTTCGTCAAGATATCCGTATATATCGTTACCGTTAATATCGTTGAATTTCGACCAAGTTGCATAGATACTTGTGAATGTCGTCTCTTGTTAATATCATCTACAACTGCTTTAATGAACCTGCGGCCCGCCGGGCCCTTTTGATTGGCCCAACTGATTAAAGATAAACGTAGCAGTCAGACCTTGATAAAGGCATATCTTTTTCTGACGACATTTTGGAGCAAGTAAGTTTCGTTTTTTGCGGCCCGGAATCACTGCTAAAACATGTTTGTGGCCCTATAATAAAAAGGTTGAGTATCTCTGGTCTACAATGTCTACAATGTTAAACCAACACACAGAAAAGTTTGTATTATATGTACACGCGCTAGAATGCGACCACCAATTCGCACTGTCCACCAATTCAAACCGTCAACCAATTCGCACTGTCCACCAATTCGCACTGTCCACCAATTCGCACTGTCCACCTATTTGCACCGTCTACCAATTCGCACTGTCCACCAATTCGCACTGTCCACCAATTCGCACTGTCCACCTATTTGCACCGTCCACCAATTCGCACTGTCCACCAATTCACACTGTCTACCAATTCGCACCGTCCACCGATTCGCACTGATCTCCAATTCGCACTTGGCTAGCGCGGTGGACTATGTCCAAAAACTCTCTCATTCTGAGAGAAGACCCGTGCCCAGCAGTGGGATAATAATGGGTTGACAAGAGATGTGTGAGTGAATGTATTTTTATGTGTGTGTTGCGTCGTATGTGCGTTAATGTGTCAATGTCTCTCCTCTGTGTGTGTTTATGTATGTTTAGATAAAAGTCTTTGGCACGCACAACAGCTCTAACGGCATGATGTATTGGAACATGACAAAGAATTGGAATCGATGCAGTTTGCGGAGTGATATTGGTTATATATTTTTTTATTATGATGTCTGCAGAAAAATAGCGTTAACCGGGTGATGTTTAGATTTATTGAATTAAAGGTAGGAGAGGAAGGGGGCATAGGAAGCCGTGCGCTCCGGGGGGCAAACTTTATTTTGTACTAGCTGAACCCCGCAGCCCGCGTTAAAATAAATCGATGTATCGATTGTCCCGTGGGTATAAGATATTTTCCCCACAGTAAAAAGTAGCCTATATGTTAATCCAGAGGGTCAGCTAACTCCTTAGCAATTTTTACGAAAATCGCTCCAGATGTTTAGACGTGAAGTAACAAGTAACAAGTTTTCCTTTCCTTTCCTTTCACAACATTCCCTTTTATAATATTAGTATGATATGATTATCGTTATTTTTTTAGCAAACTAATCTTGCGCCCCGGTCGCTACGCTTATAAGCATCCAAATTTATAGATTTGACGACCAGTTTTTGGTCGTCAATTTACAAAGTGGCAAAGAGTAAGTAGGGTTGGAGAACTTTTTTATTTCTAGACTAAAATTAATATCTACCACTCCACCAAAAATTGACACGCCATTGAAATTCACGGCCCACACGTCTGCTAATTCATATGATGATAATTATAAAAATATTTTCTTACAGCGGCGCTTCTTAGTGCCATCAACGCCCGATCAGGACAAGATACCGTTCGCCAGAGTGAACCACAACAAGTACATGGTAACCGACAGGGCCGCCTACATCGGGACCTCCAACTGGTTCGGGGACTACTTCGTGGACACCGCAGGCGTGGCCTTCGTGTACCAAAACGAAGGTCCCAACGACACGAGGGACATTCGAAGAGAGTTACAAGAAGTGTTTGAAAGGGACTGGTCGTCGCCGTACGCTGTACCGTTGAGGAGGTTATAGCGTTTGCAGTGAAGTGTGATTGATTATATGAAGGACCAGTACTACTGTGATGGAAGATTATTTGCAAAATGATAGTTATGAAATATACGCGTTTAAGTGTTTTTTAAATCTACTCGCTGCATCACCTCATCGGTATTGCAGTAAAAACATCTTGTTAGATAACCCGATGTATTTATTAAGTCAATGCAACATTTCATTCTTATAAATAACATTTACTGCATTCAAATTAACAACCATCACCCAATCTAATGTAAGTACTAAAATTTTGGCAAACTTCCAAAAAAACTTCATCTACCCACATTTTGATAACATTCATCTGATGTTAAATACTGCAAACAACTATGTTTCACCAAAAATATGACTATCGTGTTGTTTGTTACGAAGGTACATTTTAATGTCTAGTGGTTCGTCAAGATATCCGTATATATCGTTACCGTTAATATCGTTGAATTTCGACCAAGTTGCATAGATACTTGTGAATGTCGTCTCTTGTTAATATCATCTACAACTGCTTTAATGAACCTGCGGCCCGCCGGGCCCTTTTGATTGGCCCAACTGATTAAAGATAAACGTAGCAGTCAGACCTTGATAAAGGCATATCTTTTTCTGACGACATTTTGGAGCAAGTAAGTTTCGTTTTTTGCGGCCCGGAATCACTGCTAAAACATGTTTGTGGCCCTATAATAAAAAGGTTGAGTATCTCTGGTCTACAATGTCTGAGTTAAACCAACACACAGAAAAGTTTGTATTATATGTACACGCGCTAGAATTTATGCTTCCTTGGCGTAACAAGATGAAAATCTTTTTATCTTTCGCCAAAACTTTCGACCATAACGCGCTTAAAGAAGTATAACTTCAAAAAAAAAATCGTGCGGCACTCGGGGACTGCCGAGGTAAAGATATTGCATAGCATTTTTATTTACATTCTCATTCTTATTTCAACTTCATATTGTGCCTTTTGTGTGACGAATCTTAAAATTTCACTGTCATCATTTTTTTATAACGCGCCTAAAGAAGTATAACTTCAAAATTGTGGGTAGAAATAGCTACTCCAAGCCCGATACCGTTGTATCGACGTCGGCAAATCGTATAGAAATATCAGATGGTAAAATGATAACATCGATATTAATACCGTCAATGATATTATCTCGAAGCTTTTTGATTTTACGATGCATTCATAAAATGTCGTATTCTATATGGTACTTACTGTAGAGATCGGTGTGGCGTGTGGAGCTGAAATATTAATATGCGAGTTTGAACTTAATTTTTAAACAGCGATTTATTTGTGATTGTTTTATGTTACAATAAGAGACATATAAATGACATGTATTACGTAAAATCTTGAATAAATCTGTAATTTTATAAGACATAATATAATTATTCAAATCGCGACTGTTTAATGGTTAATTTTAATGACCTTACTTACTTAATTTTAACTTCGACTGAAGAGAGGTTTATCAAAATAGGACATTTTGATAAACCTCTCTTCAGTCGAAGTTAAAATTAATCATTCATTTATTGTTCTTTCTGTATTCATTGTTTGTTTGAATCTGTTCTGCTGACTGATTCTGCTGAGTATTGTCAGAATTCTTCCATCTTTTTATGTGAGTACAGAAAGTGGTGTTATAGGTTGTTTTTTTAATTACTGATATGTCTTAGTTAAATATAAGCATATGTTATTTAATAAAGCTAATTCACAGAAAACTAAGCACGTAAGTGCGTAAATTACCTATTATAAACTAACTCCACAAAAAGGAGGGGTTCGCGATACGATTATGTTTATGTCAAATTTGTTTTTAATCATCAAAGTGAAAGATTTTGTATTTTTAAATAAGGGCAATTAAAATAATTAAACTATGCATACATGTTTGTATAAAATTAATATGTAATTACTTAAATTGAAGAAAGAAACTGTATTTATATTTATTAGTTTAGTTTGTTTCATAATAAAGTACGCAACTGTTAAGACTATGAATAAGAATATTTTGTTAAATTTTCTATGTTTCCTTGTATTGTCCTGAACGTAATATAGGAGCTTGTATAAATATAAGCTGTTTGAATGTCAGTGTGCCTTCTTACTGCGTGTGATTTAAAGCTACCAAGTCTAAGTCTTGATTATCTCGGGTGTGTGTGTAGATTTTTATATCTTCTAGATTAGATAGTACCTAATAATAAAGTGAATTAGTCGTTATTGGAGTTCTAATGGATGTGTTGAGTTTTACGCGAGAAAATGTTTTTATCAACAAAATTAGAACTAAAATCTGTTGTTTATAAAACTATTCTAAAAGATTCCGTAAATGTACAGTTGTGTTCACATTTTTAAGAATAACAGAGCATAAGTAAGAATTGAACAAATTTATAAAATTCTCTTTCTAATATTAAAAGCAATAATTTTATAATTATACATATCAGACTTCACAGCTTTTGTAAAAGTGTAATTAAATTGTAGATGCAAATTTAAAGCTACGTACTCTTACTAAAATTATTCTAACGTTTAAAAATTTATTGTTCAATACGAAGGTAACATAAAAAATAAAACAGTCTTAACTGTTATTTTATCTGTAAGGTTATTGCAAAAAGTATTTTGAAAATGAAAATAAAGTTTTTTGAATTGCGTTTTGTATTTTGGATTTTTGAAATATGTTTCCTCATTTGGTTTGTGTACATTTATGTATAGAAAATACCAAATAGCATTATACATTTTTCTACCACAGGCAAGCATGAATATGTCTCAAACTTGGGTGTTCGAGGTACCTAAGCAACGAATTAGAATCATACACATAGGTTTGTTGGATTTTTAAAGCTTAGCATAGTTTAGCTCTAGTAACAAAGTTACGTTTTTATGACCTCGTTTCAACCTCGCACATCAAAGCTATGTGCTATGATATCATGGCGAAATTTATGATGAGCCTTCGAATTTAATTCTGAAGTAGTTGTGAGGCACATATTTTATTCAAAAATTAATGCTATTTACATTTGTGTTCAACGGTTTATTTAACTGACTTCAAAAAGGAGAAGGTTCTCAATTCGGCCGGTATATTTTTTTTACGTTTCATTTTGTATGAATGTCATGAAATTTTTGCTTATACCTAAAAATAACATATAATACCTATTAAAGATAAAATAAAACGCCTTTTTATAAAATCAAAACTATAATGAAAATTAAGACACTTTAAAAGAACACTGAGTCCTTAGCACCACAAAACACTTATTTTAAACAGTAACAAATGTAGTAAATCTATTAGTATTTGGTGATGCTAAGCTATATATTTCTATAGCTCTCAATTCAGTAACCGTACTCAGTACGAATATATAAAACTATATCTAGCTATATCTAAATATTAATGTTACAGTTTCACCAATATAGTGCAATATTATTCTAAAGTTATGTTTTACTATAAGATTTTTATGAATTTTGTACCTTATTGCATAGTATATTAAAATACAATTTAAACCGTCCCTTTTGTTAGCTAGTGTCATAAGAAATAAGGCATTAATATTTATATTAACTAAATATTTAACACGTTAAATAAACATGTGATAAAAGTTAATATGAATAGTGAGGAATCTCTCAGCTGACATCCCTAGATAATCAGACTGAAGTAGCAAACGAGCATGCAGTCCACCTGATGGTAAGTGGTCACTGCCGCTCATGGACATCTCTAATCAACTTCGTGCAGAACATGGGTTTTATCTGAAGTCAATCACAGATGCGTTGCTACTCCCAAGGACTATGATGGTCGCCTCATATAAAAGTGTGTCGGCAACCACACCCTTCCATCGAAACGCAAGAAATGCTTAACGCTAGAAATAGGTGTGACGGTGGTACTTCCCCGGTCCAACTACATTGATTCTACCACCTTCAAGAGTTATAAAGTCTGTCATATAATGTCCCTTGAGTCGCGTGGAAGTCACCGAGTATCACGCGCAACTTTAAGATTCTCATTACAATATTAGGTCAATATATATCGGGAAGCACTAAAGATCATTAGGATATATATCTGGGATCGGTTCGTAAATAATAACTTATAGTAAAACATTTACGATTTCTAATACTCCTACAAAAATAAAACTAAAGGATGTTATGAAAATAAAAGAAAAATCACTTAAAAATAAATAATAAGTCAAATATTTCCACACATGGCTCATGTCAAATATATCAACACTATTATATCAATTTTCGCAAATAACTCATGTGTCAACATTTCCTTTTCCAATAGTAACATACAATCTTTATCAATTTTATTTTAGTGGTGTTTATAAATAACGGCATGAGTCAATTAAGAAAGCTACGTTAGTCCATACGTCAGCTTCAATCGTTATAACATGTTCAATTACCAATTCGGTGTTATTTTTGCTAAGGGAATAATCAAATATTACGTAAGCAGATTTATTACAACTATTTACGCCCCCAAAGCAAAAGCTTTAACCCCTTCCCCTTGCTTATGCTTACGTAAACATTTTTAATTAATAATATATTTTTTGTACAGAATAGTAAAAATGTAAATAACTAGCGATGATTGTAATCATCGTCAAGACCCTCTACCCCCAATGTCATCTAAAATAAGCAAAACAAAGACCAATAGTGCTTACGTAATACTTGTACGGTCCCTACATTGAAATGTATATTGTAATACAACAGGAAAACAGACTATCACTACTACTTGTATAAACCTTTCTAGAGATTTTAATTTTATAATTTCACTATTTTCGAACACTATTAAAGACACGTTGTATATCAAAGAAATTTATCGTTCGAAACAATCATTTCAATTACAAATATTCTTTAACAACTCCACTATTTTTAAAATGAGTTTACCGTTTAAAACACCACCTTTTCATTCTCAAACATTATCTCAAAACACCTCATGTTTCCATAACTATCTAAGCATGTGTAGCGCTATCCTCCACGAAGTCCCTCGCCTCCTCCTGCGTCACGCACTCCACGTGAGACACCTTGTTTCGGAACTTGACGCCGTAGAACTTGTGGGCGTGTTCCAGGAGCTCCGGTCTGAAGGTCGTCGTTATGAATTGTGCTGACGTTGACAACTCGTGGATCATATTTGCTATCGCTTTACGATGTTGAGCGTCGAGAGCCTGTATGTAACATATAAGTAATGTTATAAAATATAAAAATGAGTTTGTAAGGATGTACGTTTGTTTTTTACTTATATACGCATAAACAGCAGATGGCATTTCACTGTGGCACACTGTTTACGATTTAAATTAAGACTTGGGATGCTCATTATCATGGGAAACGAGATGGAAGCGGAAATAGCCCCTGGAATGTGCTAGTCAAAACTATTTAATATTGTTAGTGATTTAAAAAAGCGAGCAGCGCCTAGACTTTCTAATTAGCGTTCAAAGATGGTAGAATATTTCGCCGTTCGACTCCAGAGGCGTTAATTTTATATATTTTTTTATTTATAAAACACGCTTTCTACACTCATAGCCTCAAACTAGGATTTTCTCCTGTGTCGCGGGTACCATGGAAACACACGGCGAATACACAAGAACCCAGAACATGAATCTAAACTCATCATTCAGATGCCTGTCTGGGGAATCGAACCCGGGACCCATTGCACGTCAGACCGGTATGGTAACCGCTCCGCCACGCGTCATGTGTATCTGCGTAATAAAGTTAATAAATTAGAAAGAGAAATCATTACGACCTTATAGGCAATACAATCTATGGCAACTTCAAATAATACTTCAAGCCCATTTGGAATAAATTCCACATGTTCATAAAGGGTTAATAGTCACTTATCGTTACGAAGAATCGCAAGTTTCCTTTCAAATTTGTACTTTAAAAAGTCGTCTGAATCTCTTCCCAATCATTCTTACGCCAATATTTTAAAGTATAATTTATAATAATGGATAATAAAGAATAATTTCATTAAAACTGTTTCGCTCCTCACTTTAAGGTGATAGAACTAGTGTAGTTCGATCGGAGAATTACCATCGCCACACCTATTTTTAGCGTGAAGCATTTCTTGCGTTTCGATGGAAGGGTGTGGTTGCCGGCACACTTTTATATAAGGCGACCACCATAGTCCTCGGGACTAGCAACGTATCTATGATTGACAGATGGAACCCATGTTCTGTATGTAGTTGATTACAGATGTCGCAGGGCGGCAGTGACCACTTAGCATCAGATGGAATGCATGCTCGTTTGCTACTTCAGTCTGATAAAAAAAACGGTCAAGTATAGTGGTAGGAGTAAGTCCGTTAAAACGATATGCCCTACTCCGCTGGAGAAAGTATACTTCGAATCACACGTGGTAGGGATAACAAAAAGATGGCGCGTAACGGAAGAAAAAGATGGCACGTAACGGAAAAAGATGGCGCGTAACGAAAAAATGTTGCACTAACTTTTTTCCAACCCCGATAAAGAAGTTTTACTTCAAAAACTTAATACTCAATAACCAAACGCACCTGATCAATTTCATCGAACAAGTAGAAGGGCGCCGGATCACACTTCTGTATCGCGAAGATCAACGCGAGAGCCACGAGGGACTTCTGTCCGCCGGACAGCTGGTTCATCTCGCGCATGTCCCCCTCGCCGCCGGTGAACGACACTTTGATACCCACTCCCGTGAACTGGTCGCCGTTTGCTCGCTAGAATTATAAATACATTTAAGTAAATATGTTTGAAAAATGTGTAATCTATCCATATATTATAAATATTTTTGGTTTTCGATATTGACATTAGGGATAATTGAAGAGTCCTTTGATATAATGTACTAATGTTGGAAGAAAGGATCATAAAGAAACTTATATGCCTTCGTAAATAAAATGATCTGAAAGGTGTATATAGTGTATCACGCAGGATTATTTGGGATTTTTACCGCACTAACCCAAGGTGGCCGTCCTCGACGCTACAAAAAGGACTCCGGGATCTCTAAAGGAACGCAACCGGAATCCTCTGAGCGCGTTGTCCCATCGGCCTCCTCCCAGATGGGCGGCTGGGCCCACCGCTCCGTCTTAGTAGTATTTACGACGGTATGCGACCACACACCGCCGTCCTTTCTGGGATCGCCTGAACGAACGGTTCGAGCTCCCACTCTACCCGCAAGCACCCTCGGAAGCCCCTTTTAGTCGCCTCTTACGACAGGCAGGAGATGCCGTAGCCCTATTCTAATCCCGGAACTACAGGGACGAATTACAACATTGCGGGCGTGAAAGATTGGATACGTCCTCTTTGAGAGATCAGTCCAGTAGTATAAGAAAAATCGACATAAAGATTATGATCAATGATAGAACGAATAACTAAATGAATCTTAGTCCTCGGGAGTAACAAAACATCTGTAATTGTTTTCAGGAAACTTACATGTTTTTGAGGTTTAAAAAAGATCTTAAAACTGTGTAATATCTACCGATTAGAACATCGCCAGCGTGGCGAAGGTTCAAGAGAAAAACATGACGAATGAATGAGTAAACGAATGGAGTTACCTCAGGCGTTACGTCCTTCAAGAGAAAAACATGATAAATGAATGAGTAAACGAATGGAGTTACCTCAGGCGTTACGTCCTTCAAGAGAAAAACATGATAAATGAATGAGTAAACGAATGTAGTTACCTCAGGCGTTACGTCCTTCAAGAGAAAAACATGATGAATGAATGAGTAAACGAATGGAGTTACCTCAGGCGTTACGTCCTTCAAGAGAAAAACATGATAAATGAATGAGTAAACGAATGGAGTTACCTCAGGCGTTACGTCCTTCAAGAGAAAAACATGATAAATGAATGAGTAAACGAATGGAGTTACCTCAGGCGTTACGTCCTTCAAGAGAAAAACATGATAAATGAATGAGTAAACGAATGTAGTTACCTCAGGCGTTACGTCCTTCAAGAGAAAAACATGATAAATGAATGAGTAAACGAATGTAGTTACCTCAGGCGTTACGTCCTTCAAGAGAAAAACATGATGAATGAATGAGTAAACGAATGGAGTTACCTCAGGCGTTACGTCCTTCAAGAGAAAAACATGATGAATGAATGAGTAAACGAATGTAGTTACCTCAGGCGTTACGTCCTTCAAGAGAAAAACATGATAAATGAATGAGTAAACGAATGGAGTTACCTCAGGCGTTACGTCCTTCAAGAGAAAAACATGATGAATGAACGAGTAAATGAATAAAGGAGTTACCTCAGACGTTACGTCCTTCAAGAGAAAATCATGATGAATGAACGAGTAAATGGATGAAGGAGTTACCTCAGGCGTTACGTCCTGTGCATCGTCGGGGGCAACTCGCATGATGAGGCTGCCCCGGCCCTGCGGGACCAGCTTCTTGAACACCTCCGTGAAGTTCTTGCTCACTTGCTTGAACGTGAACTGGATCGCTTCTAACTTACGGTGCTCCAGTGTTTCGATTAGCTCGCGGATTTTCTCGCCGCTGTACATGAAAATCGTTTATTATGTGGAAATGGGTTGGACCCAGTTTACTTTGATTGGAGAGGAAAAGTTACCTATAACATACACTTTTATACTTTTTTATAGAACCAATAAATTTCGATAAAGGAAGAACCTTTCCTATAACATTACTATATTCATTCCTATCGTGAAGATGTTTTTTTTCCTTTTGGGCAAAGGGTGGAAAGAAGGAGTGCAAATAGTCTTACAAGGTGCGATCATCTATGATCGGATTTTGTATCTTAAGATTCCTAAGTACGAGTTAATTACGATTCCTCAAAACAATCATAGTTTACGTTTTCGCCAATATATGGAGTTGTTAACAGATATTCATGGGCGGCTGTAACCAATTAACATCAGGTCAAATGCATTTTCCTATATGCATATAAAACGAGTAGCTACGCTATACGATCAATCGTGTAAAAACAATCTGGACGAAATGTCTCACTTACGAGTGAAGAGTCAAAAAACTACAAATAACGAAGGGTTCATTATCGCCTACTAAAACTTTAAACTTAAGTGCCTTATGTCCAATGACCTAATATTCAATATGTCAAGGTCCTACAAAACAATTAGGTACAATTTTAAACGCAAGATAGTGTAATGGCTCCGGACACTATATATTACACGTTAAAATACTTGTCCATTACTCGTAACGATGTCTCAGACATTGATACTAACATTTTCAAGTCTATTTATACTTCTGGGTGAAACTATATATGTACCTTCTTCGGTAGTGATAAAAAGCATTAGATCTGATTTTAATTCTACGTTACTAAATGAAAATTCTGGTGATTTAAGTATAACGCCTGAAGATTCCTCTTTAAATATCACTCAGTTAGCTAGAAAATACGGCTATTCCATCGTAGAACACAAGGTGACCACGGAAGATGGTTATATTTTGGGTTTGCACCGACTCACTAAAAACGAAACATCTAATAGCACGAACAGAATTCCCGTCTTCCTAATGCATGGATTGTTGGATTCATCTGATAGTTGGATTCTTCAAGGACGGAATACTGCATTGGGATACCTTCTCGTCGATAAAGGATATGACGTGTGGATGGGAAATGCAAGAGGGAACAAGCATAGTTTCTCGCACACGTATTTACAACCAAATGAAGGATTGTTCTGGAAATTCTCCTGGGAAGAAATCGGAACTTACGACCTACCGGCTATGATCGACTATACACTGAAAATTACCAACAAGGAAAGCCTGTACTATATCGGACACTCCCAAGGCACCACGAGTTTCTTCGTAATGATGTCCTTGAAACCAGAGTACAACAGTAAAGTGAAATTAATGTTTGCGTTATCACCTATCGCTTGGCTAAGTCACGCAGAGAGTCCCGTGTTGAAATACCTAACGTTATCAAGTAGCATGATAAAGCATTTCCAATATTTCAACGTATTGTCCCCTTCTACAGAACTTCTGAACCATGTCGTTACGAACTTGTGTATAATGACGTCATGCAGTAACGTACTGGAAATGTTCTTCGGAAAAAACTATTACATAAGCGATGCTATGATGCCAATTATATTAGAACATTCCAAAAGTACGTCTTCGGTGTTGCAATTCGTACACTTCTGGCAGTTGTACGAATCGGGCACATTTAGTCGCTTCGACTACGGTTGGTTAGGGAACATACTAGAATACGGTACGTTTAGACCACCAGATTACGATTTAAGTAACATCACAGTACCGATAGTTATGTTCTACAGTGACAACGATTGGTTATCGCATCCGATGGATGTCGATATACTTAAGAATCATTTGTCGAACGTCCGTAAAAGCTATCACTCAGAACATCTAAATCATATCGACTATTTATACGCTGAAGTCGCCAAAGATGCTGTTTATTTGAAAATAATGGACGATATTGAGAATTTTGAGCAACAGAAATAAATTATCAGAAATAATGACCAAATATGACGTGTATTGGAATATTATAACATTATATAAACTATGTTTTAATTGAGAGGCTGTGATTTAGATTTGTATAAGGTTTCAAAACATAATTTGATTGTTTATTTTAGTAGAAAGTAACCACAAGGGTGTCATCTGTTTATCAATATTTTAAAAGATTACATGCCATGGGATAAACAACTTATTTATGAACAAGAATAACAATATATTGTTGCTTTGAATGAATTATAACACATTTAGAATACGGTAAATTTTAAGCTTAAGGTACAATTTTATCCAGTAAAGGCTTATGGTTGAATTGTTAAACTAAGGTTAGTGGACTTTTATTATATTATTTTATTATAATTTCACTAATTAAAAGGACAAACCCCAAAAGCATTGTTTGATTTTTGCCTCACCTTATCGTTTTTGTATTACTGTTTTATTAAAGCCTAGCACTGATTTATGTCATACTAGTTGACCCGGCGAACGTCGTTCCGCCTAAAAGTCAATAATCTGAAATTATCAGTGTTCCTCCGCTATATTATACATGTATTATACATAAAAACCTTCCTCTTGAATCACTCTATCAGTTAAATAAACTGCATCAAAATCCGTAGCATAGTTTTAAAGATCTAAGCATACATAGGGACAGACAACGAGAAGCGACTTTGTTTCTATACTATGTAGTGACAACTTATTTTTATATTGAAACTCATCATGTTTTGATTTTTATACAATGATCACTGTTAATTATATTCATACGTTAAGTGGACCTTATGTTGATCTCACATCGGTATAAGTGCCCATAGGAACTAAACAGTTTTTTTTTAATATTTGTACCTAACGATAAAGCAGACGGGCCAACTTATGGAAAGTAGTCACCGTCGCCTATGGACATTAGCCAGACCAGAGGAGTCGCCAATGCATCGTCGGCTTTGAAGAAGGGTTTTACACTTTTTTTGAAAAGCCCCATGTCATAGTGCTCCGGGAATACTTCAAGCAGAAACTGATTCCACGCCATGGCAGGGAAGACCGTGCAAACCGAACCGTGGAGGACCGCCACGGGTCCAGTTGATGCGGATGGAAGTTCATTCTTCGGCGAGTGGTACGATGGAGGAAGGACGTAGGCATCAGGTCAAATGGTTCCTCGGAACACTCACTATCGTAAAACATTTTCATATTTAGTTCTCTTTTTGACGACCCGCGTGGCGCAGTGGCCACCATACCAGTCTAACACGCAGTGGGTCCCGGGTACGATTCCCGGCGAGACAGTTATCTGAACGATGACTTTAGATTCTTGTTCTGGGTCTGGATGTCTGTGTATTCGTCTTTGTGTGTGTCCTTGGCACCCACGAAAAATCCTTCTGTGGTGCTATGAGTGTAGAAAGCGTTATTTTTTACTCACCCAATATCCAATTCTTCTTTTCTCTTATACAATTTCTCTTTCTGCTCTGAGAAGCTGATGAATTGGTCCAAGGCCTTCTTATTGACGTGGTTGTATTTCTTCAAGTGTTGGTTTGCCTTCTCAAGTTCTTTGAATAGCTGCAAATAAATGTGTTAGTTTGTTGCATATTAGTGTTGTAATATACTTTGAAAAAGTTTTGAAAATTAAAAATACTTGCAAATAAAACATACGTACAGTTTATAAAATTTCGTATGAACAAACCTGTTTCAAGGACAATTTCTGGTACTTGGAGTGCAGTTCGGGCGCGTTTGGCAAGGTTCCCAGTGCTGCGATTTTGTCTAGAGATTCCTGTATCTTCTCCTGCAATAGCACCTCCTTGGATGCCATCTTCTCTAGGCCTTTGGCGTCTTCCTCCATCTTGTCCTGAGCTTCTTTTTCCTTGACAAATCAGACCAGGATAGATTAGTAAATTGTACTGTCCAATCGAAGCTTCCGCTTTGACCTTCAACAAAACTATTGGATTTCGGCAAAATTAAAAAAAAAACACGCTATCTACACTCATAGCCCCACAGTAGGATTTTCTCCTGTGTCGTGGGTACCATGGACACACACAAGACGAATACACAACCACCTAGACGCAGAACAAGAATCTAAACACATCATTCAGATACCTGTCTGGCCGGGAATCGAACCCGGGACCCACTGCGAGTTAGACCGGTATGGTGGCCACTGCGTCACGCGGGTCGTCAAAAAGAGAACTAAATATGAAAATGTTTTACGATGGTCGTAGCCGGGGGTTTCTAGCACGCGTCAAAATTGAAGAAATTGAAACGACACCGCGCTGGAAATGACTGTAGACCAGTCGACCCTCGGACTAGCCCGCCCTCACCCCCGGGACCGACCCCCGCGTACCTTGTTCCGCCACTTGTCCAGCTCCAGCTTGAGCGCCTTCTCGTTCTTGACGGCGGCCTGCACCTTCCGCTCCACGTCCTCCAGCTCGCGGTTGATCTGCCGGATGCGCTTCTCCGCGCCGCCGAGGTCCGCCTTGCTGTTGGCCAGCCGCCGCTTGCGGTCCTCCACCGAGATCTCTTGCAGCGCTTGCACGAGCTCGTCTTTGCGTCTGTGGACCAATATACCAACTTGACTAACTTATGTTACCCATGTAAAAACAAGATGGCAAATAAAAAAAAAAAAAGATATACAAAGAAAAAAGACAAACCCACTGAGTTTCTTGCCGGATCTTCTCAGTTGAGGTCGTGTTCCGATCCGGTGGTAGTGTAAAAAAATATATATAAATGAAACTGACAATTTGTAAGCGCCCCCGAAGACGTATGCAAAATAAAGACATTTCATTTCATTTCATGACGTGCTCAACAATCGTCTTATATATATATATATATATATATATATATATATATATATATATATATATATATATATATATATATATATATAAGACGATTGTTGAGCAGTCATGAAATGAAGATGTATATATATATATTATGCTAAAAGTGCAGAATAAAATGCAGAGTGAAATGCATAGTCATTTTCGTAGTCATTTTTATATGTACAAGTAATTTTGATCTTAAAAAATATTACGAATAACAAAACAAAAGAAGCGCTGTCACGCTTATCCATAATCTTAGTATATGACTCGAAAAGTACTATCGCGCTTCTCCGCATTCTCGGTATACTACAATCGAATAATCAATAATCCCCTGCAATAAGTTTTATTTTTACAAAGTGGAAGCCTGTAAAAATTTTTTTTGTTTGGGACATTTTGATGACATTTACTCAATTACAGATTCCTTAATTTTCTATAAGACCGAATTATGAACACCAAGCGGAAACTAATTATCACTTAACCCACAAACCTGATCAAGTTGTTAGTGAGCAAGTTCTCCAACTTATTCTTATTGGCCTCGAGGTTCATTCTCTGGCTGAAGGCTTCCTTGTTCTCTTGCGTCAGTCGACGGATGGCATCGTTTAGTTCGTCAACCTTGCCCTGATCCGCTGTTGAGAGCTGTTCCATTAATTCCTGGGGAAGGTAAGGAATGATTAAAATATATTTTTAAAAGGTAAATGAAGTAAGTAGGTTTGTTTGTTAGAATATATAGTCAAGTTTACCACGGTAATGAGTATCAAGATTATAAACTACTAGTTGACCCAGCGAACTTCGTTTCGCCTAAAAGTCAAAAATCATAAAATTATCAGTGTTTCTCTTCTACATTATATATGTATTATACATAAAAAACCTTCCTCTTGAATTACTATCTATTAAAAAAACTGCATTAGAATCCGTAGCGTAGTTTTAAAGATCTAAGCATACATAGGGACAGACAGTGAGAAGCGACTTAGGTATATACTATGTAGTGATACGTGTGCCATATTTCAGCGAAATCCGACTTTCGATCTGACTGACAATAGTACATCCTCATAAACTTTCGTATTTTATATTTCGTATTTTAATATTAATACAATGCAATTCCTCTTGGAAACATTATTTACTTAATGAATATTTGTTAAATGAATTGAAACTCGTCCTTTTATTTTAACGATAGAATTTTCATTAAAATGTTATTTTCCTTAGCAACGCAACAACTGCTCAGCTTTACTGCAAGAGCAGTGAAAGCTTAATGGTTGAAACTTGTCCTCTCGATCGGGAGGTCCGAGGTTTAAACCCCTCATTTTTTCTAAACTATGTGCGTATTAGAAATTAATTATCGCTGCTTTTCGGCAAAGGAAAACATCGTGAGGAAACTACACATCAAAGAGGTTAAAAAAAAAGCTCTCGGAGATGGCAAACGTGCATGCAGTCCACCTGATACTACGAATATGAACTACACTGATTCTACTACTTCGTATATTTAAGTATACTATAGGATTTTTTTCATGAATTTAATTGTTGTATTATGCTAATATTATAATTGTGTCGTCATCTAGTATCCTGAAAATGGTGTTTTGTTTCTTCTCTAGAATGTGATAAAATATAGTGTATATGCAACGTCATTCTATGATATTATAAAATAAAAAGTGTTTCTACTTTTATTAAACTACTCCAACATTAATAATAGATCTAAACATTACTTTGCTGAAAGATATATTTGAGATTTATAAGTTACCTGATGCAACTCAGATTCAAGTCCCTCCTTGGTAGCCTGCATAGCTTCTAAACTTGAGCGGCACTGGGCTAACGATCGTTCCTTCGGGCCTCTGAATCGCTCTATTGACGCTAGCTCCTCTTTCATCAGGCGGATATCAGCTTTCACTTTGTCGAATATGTCTCTGAAAATACATTACACATAGGGCGCGTTCCAGATGAAGCTCACGAGGCAACAAACGCCCAAACCGTCGTTCCACAAGACGACCGCGGTCGTTGTGGTCGCAGCGAATACATCACACATGACGTCATGACTTACGCCCACGCGACGACCCATCTAACAAGGTGGGTGGAAGTGATCGTTCCAGTATAAAATACGTCAGTAAAGCTCACAAGCTAATGGAACGGGAAAAACTGCGGTCGTGAGCGTGCGCTTTGTGAACGTCTAATGGAACGCACCCATAGTCGTGGGAAATGGGCTTTTTTTTTGTTTTCGAGGGGGAAACCTTCAAAAGGTACCCGACACCGTGGGAGCGACGCAGGGTTATGTGGGATTTTTACCGCACTAAAACCCCCCCGGTGGCCGTCCTCGGCGCTATAAAGAGGACTCCGGGAACTCGGTCCGACCGCAACCGGAATCCTCTGAGCGCGTTGTCTCATTGGGCTCCTCCCAGATGGGCGGCTGGGCCCACCGCTCCGTCTAGTCTTTACGACGGTATGCGACCACATATACCGCCGTCCATCCCGGGATCGCCTGACCGAACGGTTCGAGCTCCCACTCTAGCCGCCCGCAACCCCGGAAGCCCCTTTTAGTCGCCTCTTACGACAGGCAGAGGATGCCGTAGCCCTATTTTGATCCCGAAACTACAGGGACGGTGGGAAATGGGCTTATCGTATTTCGAAAAAATACGAATTGAAGTTATACCCATAAAATCAATAACGCTAATGTTACAATAAGTTCATAAATTCCATACAATTTGAGTTTTTACATTAAAATTCAATATTTACAAAATTAGATACTAGAAAACCTTTTTCAATATTTGTGCTAAATGGTAGTGGTTTGATCAATGAGGTAACACCGCCACACATATTTGTATCATGAATCAATTCTTGCATTTTAGTGGAAAAGAGTGGTTGCCGCGTCACGTTTATAAAAAAGCGACCTTAGTAGTACTCAGGCATAGCAACGAATATGTGATTGACTTCAGATAGAACCTATGTTCTATACCAATTTGCTTACAGATGAGCTGAGTGACCACTTTCCATCAGGTGGATAGCATGCCTGTTTACTCAAAAAAAAAATGCTTTCTAAACTCATAGCCCCACAACAGGATTTCCTCCTGTGTTGTGGGTGTCATGGGGTGGACAGGCAAAAATACGAATATACAAATACACAGACCCAGAATAAGAATCTAAACTCATCATTCAGACGCCGGGAGTTGAACCCGGAACCCACTGCGTGTCCGATCGGTATGGTAACCGCACCGCCACGCGGGGCTTCAAACTATATATTAGAAAAAAAAAAGAAATAATAACTCACTTAGCCTTCCCCTGTTTGGTCTCAGTGCGTTGCATCTCAGATACAATGCTATTTATACTGCTTTCCGTTTTGTTCAGCTCCTGCCTGAGGGTACTCAACTCTTGTTCCAACGATGTGATCTGTTCCATCAACTCTGAGCGGGTCTTTTGCATTTCCAACCTTGATCGAGATTGGTTGAAGTAACCGCCTGTGAGGGAACCTTTTGATGATACCTGTAAAGTTTGTCCTCTTTAGATGCTTGTCCACTATTTGGCACATTGCTCTCTGTATGGCCAAAAGAGAGATTAATAAAGCATTATGTGTGCGTATACACATGCATGTATGCATTATGTGTGTGTATATGTGTCTGTGTGAATGCGTGCGCATGTTTACGTACTTGCATAAGTGTGGGTGCATCCGTGCGTGTAAGAGTATAGATATTTGGATATGATACACGTTAGTGGCCTATCGGTGTCGGAAGTTTTTAAATCACATGTGATAAGTCTTTTTACTAACACGCTTTTTTATCCAATGATATACTGAATATTGATTGAAGTAAAGGTACATGTCCTTTACTTCAATCAATATATCTTATTTATTTAATTTAATTTGTTTAATACATATATAGGCTTAAAGCTAACATTACAGGTAATCCGAATTCGTTAGAGCGCCTAATTTTTCAATTAATTATCACTTCTAAATATTCAATAAATAATTACAATAATACCTAAATGTTTAAGTGCTATCAAGAAACGGCAATAAAGCAATATGGTGACCCTAGTAGGAAACAATTCAGCCATTTAGCATGTTTATGCAAGAAGCAACCGCTATGCACTTTCCTACATAATAATAAAAAGTAATGAAAATAATATATTCTAGAACCTACCTGATCTCCCTCCAAAGTGACACAATCCAGATGGAACTGCTTGCCCAGCTCGGTGGCGCACTCCAAATTCCTGCATATTAGCGTCTTGCCGAATATGTATTTCATTGCTTTCGCGTACTTCGGGTCATATTTGAGTTTCTGCACCATCGCGATTGCATTCTGCGAATTTAATAGTAGTATATTAGCACTAATTTGTAATAGTATGTTTATATTACTATGATATATAACTTTTAATTTACTCTTAGAAAATGTATTTTTGGTATAAGTCTGACACACTTTATAATCTACTAGTTGTATCCCGCAGCTTCGCCCGCGTTAAAAAAAATGTCACGTGGGAATAAGATATTTTCCCACAAAAAAAAAGTAGCATATATGTAAATCCAGAGTGTCAGCTAACTCCCTACCAAATTTTATGAAAATCGCTCCAGCCGTTTAGACATGTAGAAGTAACAAACATACACACTCACAAACTTTCCCCTTTATAATATTAGCATGATTGTCGAGATATATGTCGTTTTTTTTCTCTGTCTTCGTCGTCTGCAAAATTAAGCAAAACAGCAAATCTCGTGGCATTAAACATGCACTTACAATTTATCTGAATATGGGTATCGTTTACGATTCTATGATTTTTATAGATTAAGTAGCCAAAGCAAACCTCACATTGTCATTAGGATACACCATGTCCCTGACTTGCAGTCTGTTGAGCGGCATGAAGGTGACCTCTCCGGGAAGACTCTGCCGGTTCATCTCCTTCAAAATCTTAGTGCCCACTGTGTCTGATTCGACAATGTGGTGGAACAACCTATTACCAGCTGTTACCTGCATATAAAAATACACGTTTTTTTTAAAAATTAATACTTGTAATTAATCCATGATGTGTCGAGCAGTGATGGTTAAAACTTAGCCTCTTAATCTCGGCCGAAAAGTTCGAGTCCTAGTCACGTACGCTTTAACAAAATAAAATAAATTATCACTCGTTTACAGCGAATGAAGTCATCGTGAGGAAACCTACACATCTATAACCTAAAACTGAGAGACGCCTGCCCAGCATTTCTTTTCTTATGCCTTGTTTCACAATGTTATTTAGGTCACTAAGGTAGGTAGTAAATATTTAAGTGTTTTCACTGATTATTGGAATAATCCGCTGGGTGGTCTTGTTGCGGTTTCGTTCGACGATTTGATACCTTGCGAGACGGTTAGAAGCACCCATGGAGAGAATAAGGGCAGTAATGGATTGAAAATTATCATTTAGAATGAGATCGAACTTAATTAAGCACAGCCCCCTTTCGTATTTCCTTTATATTATACTGCAGAAATTAGAAACACCGGCACTTGATAGTATGTGGCCACTGGCAGCCGTGGACACCTAATATCGATCCTAGATAAGATCAGAGTAGTACCTAACAGTCAGATAGGTGTTATTTAGACACGGAAACAATATTTAATTAAGACTTACACAAACTAAAATTAAAAAATGTAGTATAAAAGTACCAGTACTAAAAACATTTTTAATATTAAGGATATTGAACAGTCATTTATATTCATTTAATTTTTATTCTATGATAATTTACCTCAACAGCAGTATAAATAGCTTTGTCACAAGTAAAATTTTCAATAACAGGTCCGTAGTACTGCGTAGCAATCTTCGCCCACTCGCCGCCTCTCTCCTGGAATGTTTCTAGCACTTTTCGTACACTGTCACGTCCGTTTAGAATTGGCTGTAAGAAAAGTATATATTAATGTTGTCTCGTTAACTTTTCAAATAAACATGTGTCTCCAAAATGCATTTTTGTTATTCATTGAAGAAATAGTTGTATTTGTATTAAAAATTCGAAAAAAAAGAAGTACTAATATTTATGAAATAGTATTGCTATTTCATAAATATTAGTACTTCATTTTTTTTCGAATTTTTAATACAAATACAAATACAAATATATATTCTAACTTTGATTCTTGTTTATTTATTTTCATGAAATATTAAAACGTCATTGATAAAGATTTCTACTTTTTATTATTATCATCTATTATTATAAAGTTTACCTTTCCAGCCATAGACCGCAGTGCTTGGTCAGCCTTAGCTAAATCCTCTTTAAGCGATGACAAATTTTGAGTCAATGTTGTTTCTTTCCGCCACAATTCACTGTAATCAATTAAATTTGTTACAGTAGATAGGACAAGCTCATACCAAGATTTGCAATGTTAAAAGCAGGTGGGTTGATAAGAGCCATTTTCTGCCCATCACACATTCGAAAAGTTTTGATTTCAGACCATTATGATACTTAATTCGTTTATTATTCGGTATTTGGTGTTTACGGCATCTTTTTCACTATTCGTATTCGGCCGAATTATTCGGTTTTGGTGCGTCACGGTATAGAGCAAAAAGACTAAACTTTTTACTTAAAATTTATGTCATAGGTCAAAAAAATCCTATGTAAATGTGTTAAATAAAGAGTGTGTTAAACAAAGCCAATAATATAAAGCAATTAAACTTCAAATCAAAACTTTTGTAACCTCAATCAAATTCGCATTTTTTCTAAACATATTACACTCTTAACTAAACATTTATTTTTAAACCTCAAATCAACATTTTTTTTGAACAAACTTTCGCAGTTGTTTCTCAATAAAAATGGTAAACCGAATATTTCGGCCGAATATCCGGTTCGATAAAAACTAAACCGAATAGTATCCGGTATTCGGTTATTCGATGAAATCTCTATTCAGAAATTATTTACATTATTATTGTATCTTTTCAATAATTTGTTTCAAGCATTACATGAGCAAGATGGGAAGACGACGGCCCGCGTGGCGCAGCGGTTACCATATCGGTCTGACGCACAATGGGTCCCGGGTTCGATTCCCGGCCAGACAGGTATCTGAATAATGAGTTTAGATTCCTGTTCTGGGTCTGGGTGTTTGTTTGTATTCGTCTTGTGTGCGTCCATGGTACCCACGACACAGGAAAAATCCTAGTGTGGGTCTATGAGTGTAGAAAGCGTGTCTTTTTTTTATTTATGCCAGCTAACTAAGAGGCGATTAGACAAACTACTTAGGTAGTACTCACTTCCTAGCACTCTGTTCTTGATCCTTCTTCTTCTTGCACTCGTAGTACTGCTTATTATGTTCGTCGATGGCCACCCGTTGCCTCTCCATCTCTTTAGTAGTCTCTTCTATTCTCTTCTCTAGCTCTGTGAGCTTCGCCGCGTCACGACGCAAGTCCTCGCGTAGTTTGTTCTCGTGGTCCTTCTTGTCTTTTATCTGCTTGTTCAGCGATCTGATAGAGAATTGTGAAAGAAAAAGTACATAATTAAAATATATGAGAATTAAGACTCATTAAGAGTCGTAATTTTTGGATCTTTTCTGATAAATAGAACTTGATATAGGAATATTAAAAACCAACATTATCAACGCAGGTAATATAGAAAGGTTATTGTTGAATAAATGGATGGTCCAAAAAAAAAATAGCATATGAGAATGTTTTCTAGTACTATATTCTTGTTATTTTTGTTCAAAAGCTGTACAAAGATAAGTTTTAATTTATTTACTAGTTATTGTTCATGTCATTAACATATATCCATGATCTCATCTGAAAGAAACTATGAGAAAATAATCGCAATATTTTTCTCTAAAATTTGCTTACGTTTTTTTCTATATATAAATGCACCTAAGTTTTGTAACCCTTCCTTCGTAACTTCGTTTATTTTCAAATAAACAATTATTATTATTATATTGATTTTTTATTAATTTTTCAAGGTGTAGAACCAGTGAAATTCGCCCGGGGAAGTACCACCGCCATACCTAATTCTAGCGTGAAGCATTTCTTGCGTTTCGATAGAAGGGTGTGGTTGCCGGCACACTTTTATATGAGGCGGTGATCATAGTCCTCGGGAGTAGTAAGCATCTGTGATTGACTTCAGATGAAACCCATGTTCTGTATGTAGTGGCTTACAGACCTCCATGGACGGCAGGGACCACTTACCATCAGTTGGACTGCGTGCTCGTTTGCTTCTTCGTATAAAAAAAACTTACTTCAATTCCTTCTCAATCCACCTATCCCTGTCCTGTTTCGACGTGAACTGCGTCCCCCGCCCCTGTTTCGCGTACAACTCTTGTCGTTTCTGCTGGTTCAACGCCAGAGCTCTGGTGCACTCTTCCTCTCTGGCCTTCATCTCTTCGTATTTGGGCTTCAGTTCTTCTAACTCTCGTTCTTTCTCGGATATTTGCTGCCTGAGACGCTCTAACTCTGCTTCGGCTCTTTCCTGTATTGACAAGCTTGATCTAGTTACGATATCCCCAAATACAATATGTAATTAAGAGTATGTCCACAAAACATATTATTCAATTCTCTTATCATAATAATATAATTTATTTCTCAACATGGTTAGTCTATGTGCTACTCCTAGCATAAATAAGACCTTTTCGCTTTAGTGTGCTATTTAAAAAAATGTACAATAAACATAGGTATATTGTATACACACGCACTCTTTCTACACACTGGGATTTTCTCCTGCGTCGTGGGTACCATGGACACATACAAGACGAATACACAAACACCCAGAGCCAGAACACGAAACTAAACTCATCATTCAGATTCCTGTTTGTTCGGGAATCGAACCCGGGACCCATTGCGCGTCAGACAGGTATGGTAACCGCTCCGTCACGCGGGTTGTCTTATCCATGACAATTGAATTGAAAGACCTACCCTCAAAGACTTTACAATATTGGTAAGTTGCTCTCACCTTAGATTTATTGTCACCATCCACATCATCAGTCAAATCCTTTATTGCCAACTCCAGCTTAGTTTTCTCTCTAAGCAACTGCTGTTGTTCTGTAGACAATATATCTTTCTCCTCCCGAGCCGCCGCTACGTCTTTTCTGGCTTCCTTTAGCTTTCTAAGAGTACACAAAACGCATTGGTTTTTAGAATAATGTAAATATAGTTGTGATATGTACTAACTATTCTACTGGACAAACTAAATCAAAAGTATGTACAAAACATAAATAAGATAAAAACTCGGTTAATTGTGTAACTACACACTTAATTATTTTTACAAGCATTTATTTTTAAAGAATACATGGTGGTTACATCGCTACTTCAAAACAAAAGAGCCGTAACTCGAATAGAGCTAATTTTACAGGAGAGCCATTTAAGGTTTTGAAAATCAGTTCTTGTATAATTGCTGTGTAATTTTAAAACAGATAAATATGTGTTATACACTGTTAGAAAGGTATTTTTATTCTTCTTTTAATGGTTAATTTGGATATGGTTATTTTTTTCTAAAAAAAAGTTATGAGCAGATAAGTCTCTTTTGTATATAAATGCGGCTTTGCACAGATGTTGCAGCGTAAATTCGTAAATGCAAAAAAAGACGTCAGTAGTGTTTTTATTGCTTAAAGTGTAAAATTCATGGGAATCTTTTCAAATTATGAAAATATAACGGACAAAATTTGAATTTCTACAATAAAACGGATTTTGAATATTTTTGATTTGTGGCCTTTTTGTTTTAAAGTAGCGACATAATTATGTAATACAATAGCATATTTGTTTTCATAAATCGTAGATTATTGTAGTACATGTTATTAAAATCAAAATGTTACCTGTTAGCTTCCCTCACATGGTCCTGTGCTTCTCGCACCATATCTGCATAGTGTTGTTGCTCTTTGCCACTGTTTGAACGCATTTTTTCTAACTGAAAAAGTACAATATCACATACATGAAATATCTTAGGACGCATTCCAGAAGACGCTCACAAAGTCCTAAACATCCAAAATGTCGTTCCGTTATGTTACCGGCGAATACGTCACTCATGACCCATTTAATAAGGTGGGTCTAAGTGATCGTTCCACTAGAAATTTTGTCAGTAACGCTCACAAGTTAGTGGAAGGACAAAATGCTGCGATTGTGAGCGTAAACTTTGTGATCGTCTAATGAAACGCACTCTTAGTAAAGTGTGTTTGAAGTATCACCCTTCTATAACCAAAACACAGCAGCATATAACACTCCTGTACCGCATGATCGCGCAGTGTCTTCACAGTTGAAATATGAAGGACTATCTTTAAAACATGGTGATATGAGAATAGAAAATGTGTAAAGTACCTCATCCAGTTTCCTTTTATTTTCTCTGTGTTCTGTGTCGTGTATGATAAACTCTAGTACTCTCCTAGCACGGTCCCACTTCTGGTATTCCTTTAACTCTTCTTTCTCTTCTTCTAGAGTTTTAAGACGTTCCTCGATTGTTTGGAGAAACTCATTAATCTTCTCTACCTGGAATTTAACGCCATGTTGTTTTACTATTACAGATTTTTTGCGAACATTTCAGATAAAGTGATGTAAAATAACAGATCTCACACAAATAACACTCTCAAATAACTTTACACCATTTTTCTGACATCAGCTTTAAATAAAAAAGAATTATCAAAAACATTAATCAACACATTTACATATACTCTAAGATATTTTGTAGTCGTTTGGATTATTTATTTTATTCAATATATAGATATATAAATATTGAATAAACATTACCTTCCCAACAGTTTCCTTCAGGATAGTGACAGATTCCTCCCTGCGTTCATCATATACCCTAGTGCCAGCAACTTCTCTGAGTAGCTTAAGCCTGTGAGAGTCCGGGGCAATCGCCATTTGGTTAATCTGATGGAAGAGCAGTTTTATTTAGTATCTTTATGACATGTTACCTTATCTATATAACTTATGTATGTGAATAAGTTGGTATGTTAGGAAATAATTACGTAAAGATTGCAAAGTGTAGTGGTAAAACAAATACTATTAGTCTATGCCAGTTCAAATACTTTATCATCATTATAATAAATCCATGATTGTCCCACCGATGGGGCAAGGGACTTTCAGAATGGAATAGGTTAAGACCAGTGGTTCTTAACCTTTTAGTGACGAAGGACCATTTAACAAAATGTCTGTTTACTCATGGCCCACCAAGGCCAGTGGAATCACTTCATCATATTGGAATCTGACGATCATAATATACTTCTGACGACCTTTTTTTTGGTTATTACACTTTTTATGTTCTTTTGTTGACTTCTCAATTTTACAATGTTTCGAATGGTTTCGCGGACCACTTCGAATGCCTCCAGCGACCACTAGTGGTCCATAGACCACCGGTTAAGAACCACTGGTTTAGTCAATGTTCTATGGATCAACTCTAAATAGAGAAATCTTAGACATTTCTGTTGCACCCAAAAGTCACATTCTCAAGATTGAAATGGATAATTCCCGTATACTTATATCAATGATATAACTGAATGAATATTCACATGCATGAATCAATGACTGTCTACTTTCCTGAAGTGACCAAGTCAGTGACCCTGGATCACAAATGATTTAAATATATAAATATTTAACTTATTGCTCAATGTCCATATTAAGAGACAGATTGCAGTACAGAAAAGGGATAAAAAAAAGACATTTCTAATACATATAGCATTTGTGTATGCTTGTGATTATAATGTTGAATTCCTATGATAAGGGAATGAAATTCAAATAACTGCTTAACAAAGTTTGGCCTAATATCATACACTCTTTTACCAAATAAAGCACCCATTTTATTCTCAGTAGAATAATAAAAAGAAGTCAATTAGGAAATTACCTTTCCCTGCTTCACAATGTAGTATGGATTAGAATTAGATAAACCAGCACTCTCCAATAGATTGAGTACCTCAGACCGAGGCACCACCTTTTTGTTGAGGAAAAACTGATCCTTCTTTGATCCAATAACTCTACGGAGGAATATTTCATCTTTCTCAATCTGAAATATTAATAATCATAAACATATTTGAACGAACTAACAAACACCTTTTACACTCCACACTAGGATTTTTTACTGGGTTGTGGGTGCCATGAACACACATAAGACAAATACACAAACACCCGGACCCAGAACATGAATCTAAACTCATCATTCAGATAGCTGTCTGGCCAGTAATCAAATCCAGAACCCATTGCGCATCTAACTGGCATGCTAAGCGGTGCGCCACACCAGTTGTCAAATCGTTCAGGGCCGTTGGTAATTGCATGTCTTACATAAACATACTACATAGTACGAAACAAACTCACTTCACGTTTTCTGTCCCTATATATGCTTAGATCTTTAAAACTACGCCATAGATTTTAATTCAAAGGAAAGTTATAATATATAAATACATGTATAATATAATGGAGAAACATTGACAATTTTACATTTTTGACTTTTAGGCGGAACAAAGTTTGTTGGGTCAACTAGTTATTAATAAAAAAAAAACTGAAGTGTAATGTTTTATTGAATTAGGTATTTGAAATCTGATTTATAACTAGATCAAAAAATATAACAAACCACTACATAAATAGGGATTTCTAATAAAATATCAATAATCATACTTACAGGGATTCTGTTGTCGGAATTGTCAAATATAATTTCCACAAAAGCGGAGATGACTCTGGGTCCTGTACCCTCATGTAGGAGGGCCAACCTCTGCTCTGGACGGAGATGTGAAAATTCATCGCTTAGCACAAACTGGATTGCTGAAATATTACGACATAAAGAATTAAATCAAATGGAAACATGCGAAATTCAAACCAAAATCCATACTAATAATAAAAATGTGAAAGTGTGTTTGTTCCTCTTTCATGTCCCCACATAACTATGATATGGTTTATATGTTGGGAGATAGGAGGACGGGGAGTGACGTAGACTACTTTTTACCGTGTTCTCTCATTCCCATGAGAAAATCGATGTTTAATTATTTAATACATATTTAGTAGTCCCAGACGTTGTTAATAGATGACATTACTTCATTTACAAGTTCTGAATTAAGCTATCACATGTTAATTCCCTTTGACCGTGCGGCCAAAGCCATACATATAACACACAGTCTCTAGATTCCAGATAACCAAATGCGGGAGATAAATTTGGTAAATGACCTAACATAAACTTGCCATTATCTATATTTTGCTGTAATATTTCCCTTATTATGTTAAAAAATAACATGTTGATGGTGAAGGCATAGATCCCAGTGGTTTTAAATATAAGATGTAATGATAAGTATGTTGTGTATGATTCATGTACGTAAATAGTAACAGAACATAATTAGAAGTATGGTATTAAGTACTTTTATTGAACATGTACCCAATATAAAAGCATATAACAGAAATATTTTGTAACCAAACTTGGTAAATCATTGATTGATGTTCAAAGTAACAATACTTACCGTGAAAGAAGTTACTTTTCCCTGAACCATTACGTCCCACGACCACATTATGCCGTTTGTCGAATGGCTCAACAACAATTTGCTCCCGATAACTCTTAAATCCCTGAATAATCACCTGTAAACAACAATGTTGATACTTTGGAGCACTCTGTTGTATTCAGATTTAATGATAATTTAACTTAGTAACTTAGATACAATATTGCTTGGCAATTTTTATTAATTTGACTTGTAATTATTACCTGTTTTATATGCATTTTAACTGATATTTACTCCTAAAAGTTAGAAAAAATATGATACTAAGACATTGACCGCCATTTCTTGAGTGACATTTGGCCGACTTGGCATTACATTGACAATTTGACATAATAAAAAGCCCGCTTTACATTTGAAGTATGAATCGATTTTAAAACGAATAATCCACCCAGCAGTGACATCTAGTGGCAAAAGCTTTTGTACGTGATATTTTGCAGTGTGGAGTGGTCTTTACTTTAGAAATTTGTGAGCATTACACAACGAACGATTTAATTCTTAAATATCACAAATGCTAAAAATGTGTATCAACCTCATATTAATACCCATATTTCCTAAATCCTATAGTCATCTTATAAATAATATCATTCTCAAGCGTAGATACACAACGTTTTATTAATGTTATTCAAAATATAATAATGTTAATGTATTGTTCGTAATAATGGCCTTTTTCCCATTAATTAATGTCTTAACAAAATAAAACATACAAAATCTAATACTTAAGGACATGTAAATTAAGTAAGATAATATATAAATATTTATATATAGGCGCGGCGTGCCGACTCTAATAAAGTGGCGCTGACGTAATAAAACAAAACAGAGCTATTGAAAAGTTAAATTGTGCTGTGGAATTATTATGGATGTTACAATTAAAGTAATATATAATCATGTTACCTAAATTACATAGTTAATTACTTAGATTTAATAGTTTTTACTAAATAACTAATGAACTAAATATATTACTTATTATTTTTTCTATTATAACATAATTGAAATACGGCCATACACGCGGTGCAGGGTTCGATCTTCGACCAGATAACAACGTATTGTTTCGTATCTGGTTGGTATTTTTTTGTCCTAGTGTTTGTCTATAATCCATTACTTAATGGGAAATGTTTTGTAAGGATTTATTTTTCCTTGTTCTAGGAAAAAAAACAGTAACAACAATATTATTTATAACACTTGGGAAATGCGTCACTATTTTATGGAATAGACTAACGCGTCTAACAGATAATTAACACCTATATGAAGTAAATACTTATTACACATTGCATGTTAAATGAATTTGGAAATAACCTAAACTGACCGCTGTGACATATGTTTAGCAAACAGATTCCCGGAAATCACAGGTCAGTCAATGGCATAGTAATAACACAATATAAATATCATTTTATACCGTGGTAATACATAACATAAATACCATTATGTACTTGAAAGCCGTTAATGGCGCGACAATTTTTAATACAAAAGCAGTAAATAATTATTTGTAATTATTAATGACTAATCTTAGGAGCAGTGGTGAAAATGGTTGAAACTTGCTCTCTCGATTGAGAGGTCCGAGGCTCAAACCCAAGCCACCACGGATTTTTCTAAAATTATGAGTTTAATAGAATTTAATTATCGCTGCTTTTTGGCGAAAGAAAACATACTCACCCGAAAGTTCTTTAAAATAAAAAAAACAGTTCTCGGAGGTGCGTGAAGTCCACCAATTTGCACTTGCCCAGCGCGTTGGACTATGGCCTAAACTCTCTCATTCTGAGAGAAGACCCGTGCCCGGCAGTCAGACATTAATGGGTTGACGAAGTACTTTGTTCGATTGTATGAAGTCAACCATATTTAAATATTCTAGAATTACAACCCAAAATTTGATCCTATCGTATTGCATCACCATCGAGGCGGTAGTAGTGTATTTCTCGAAGTGAATGTTTGCTTTTAAATTGAATTAATAAATTTTATCGCTGCAATGCATGATAATAATACGTCACAAAAACGTAAATTTCACAGGAAGAACATTATAACAAATTGTTTTAATGAATCCTTTTTAATGAATGAAGTACAAATAATAAACATGACAGGGTCATGAGGAGGCATGTAAAGTTGGGACATCCCTAAAAAGCGAATGTTTAGGATATTTTTTGGCTGCGCATTAACTTGAATAGGTATAATTTATTTTCTACAATAAATATATGTTTTCTAAGAAATTTGTGTAATTTTTTTTTGTATAAAAATATCAAAATATAAGAAAAGTTGCTTGGCGATGATTACTGTTCTTAATCACTTGATCACCTAAAGTTAAAAGTTAATAAATAACCGTTAACAATATTATGCCCCGGATGAATGGTTAATTATTTACGGTTAATTATGCGCCCTGCGCGACAGAATTCGTAATGATGAAATCTGTAGGAGAACGAAAGTTACCGACATAGCTCTCAGAATTAGTAGGCTGAAGTGGCAATGGGCAGGTCACATCGTTCGTAGGACAGATAACCGATGGGATAGAAGAGTACTCGAATGGAGACCACGTCTCGGCAAAAGGAGTGCAGGCCGCCCCCCGACCCGATGGACTGATGACCTGAAGAAGGCGGCGGGTAACCGCTGAATTCAGATGGCTCAGGACCGGTCGAATTGGCGCAGATCAGGGGAGGCCTATGTCCAGCAGTGGACTTCCAAAGGCTGATGGATGGATGGAATTATTGCCCGGATTAATTATTTTCATCTGTAATAAGAAAAGTAACTGTGAAAAAATATTTATCCAAAGGATTTTTTAACAATCATATGAATCTTTTATTTAAAATTGATTAAATTCGAATTATGCGGTAATTTTTCAAAAGCAGCGATGTTTTCTTAGTAGGTACTCTTTTAATCATTTTAGAACAACTTTTGGACTTCCAGATATGTATTGTTCACTCAAAAAATAAGTTCAATAGTCATAAATCTATATTTTTTATGTTTACCTAACATATTGATACTTTGATTTATACATTATAAATTGGTGATGACCCTAACGTCCCTAACATTAGATTTAAATAATCTCAGTCATAGAATTATATTTAATTTAATCACTGTACGGTCAGGTCGCTCTTAAGAACTATTATAAACAAATATTCTCATCGCATAGTAATGTAGGTACTTATATTTTTTATGTATACCCATTATATCTAATTATAACGTATTTTTACGTAATAGGTTCTATGTTTATCGCATATGTGATTTTTAGTCAATTTCGCGGCTTATATACACATTTTTAAGGATCAACGTATGCTTAGACATGGAAGTCTTCTCCTAAACGTGAAAAGTCTGATACTAGCCAAGCTGCTACAATAGGTACTACTATACTCGAGGCAAATTCGATATGGAATGTTTAATAACAAAGCGTTGCCTAGCAATCACTGACAGGCAGGGGAATGCAACTTTTTGTTGTATTATCAGCCATCTTTTACCTATTATTAACTGTTACCTGTAACTTATAATAGGTTGCAAATCCCTTCATGGAATTAAGGTTGTAACATCATTAGTTTTACAATGACGATAGTGTTAAATAAATTTTGTTTGACTGGTTTTAGCATATTATTTTGCAGTTGGTCATTATTACTTAATCAACTCTTCTTGATTAAATTTAATCGCGAAAATTCAATGCATACTTTGGTTGAATATGAAATGCATTTGTGTACAAATTCATGCAAGTTGGTGATAACCCTACATTAGAATTTTTATGGTTTGTTTACATTTATTCCAGATCGAATTTGCCCCGAGTATAGACGCTACTACTACAAGCTACTACAGTTCAGTCACAGTAGAAATATTGTGAACAGTATGGAAACTGCCTACAAGCGTCCACAAAATGGCACACTCACACAAACATACGCATTGACGAGGTCGCTAAGGGGTTTTCGCGGTTCGAGTGTTCAAGTTGCTATTTGTTTCCGCGATCTTTTCAAAAATGCCTCTTGTATATTGCGGCGGTTTGAATTTTTACAGACAAAAGTCCACCAATTCGCACTTGGCCAGCGTGGTGGACTAAGGCCTAAAAACTCTCTCGTTTTGGGAGAAGGCCCGTGCCCAGCAGTGAAAGTCGCAGAAGAATGTATTTTTCAGTGAATAATTTGTAATTTATGAAGATTATAGCATTTTTTATCTAATGGTTTTTTAATTACTACATATCACACGCATTTCCAAAAATGTACAAGGTATCAATATTAAAACTGTTTTCCGTATTTCAAACTAAGTATCATAATAATTATCGTCTGTGAGATTACCTAATTATCTTACTGCGTAGATATTACAATTCGATTGATGACTATGTACATGGCAATAAATACTAAAATAAGTACATAATTACACTATTACGAAAAAAATGACAACTTTATTGCTTCAATAGAGTGGTAATTATTTCATGAACAAGGCTTAGTTTCCATTCCGTTCCATATTTGTACTGTGGTTCAGTGGTCCTGTGGCCAGGTACCTACGCATTGTCAAATCCCCCATATAGATATACATAAATATGCATAAAATTATCAACGAGCTTTAACGACTATTATTCAATTATAACAATTAAGCCCAATAATTTACGTGGTCTCCGAAAGTCGGAAGTGCTCATGAACAGTCAATAGTGGGTTCCCATCTAAATTTCGACCACACACGAAGTTGCTTATTAGTAGTTTAGACTGAATAACATATTTATGGCTAAAACATCGATAAACTTCTGAATCTTTGGGCGATCATTTGTGAGTAATTTCCAAGATTATCGCGTAAAGATACATAAGATTTCTTTAAACATATTTTGACATCGCTGGCATTGTTTCGTACCCTATAGAAAAAAAATACCATAGAAAACATTTTCAATTTGTTTTGAGATTCTCATTAGAAATATGCATATTTGAATCAATCCCACGAATTTTGTGCAGTTTTTTATGGCAACGACTGTCAATCTGTACATACTGTATCTTTACATACCTAGTAGCATTATGTAACATTTATTTTTTCAAACACGACGTTTGATGGATAGAGATGAAAGCTTCTGTCAATGAACGATGTATATTTATATTTAGAGCAATATGTATGGAGTATAGGTAAGTATATCGAAGCCGGAGAGCATTCTTGTTGTAGGTATATATAAAAATTCAATTTGACACCAGAGCCAGAAAACGATTTAAAATACATATTTTTTTAAAGTAAGTAAAGTACTTTACTAAGTAAGTAAGTTTCTTTACTGTTGCTTTTAATGTAAAAATAATGCCAAAATATATTTACATATTTTTTATTATTAATAATTGAAATGTAATTAAGGCTGTTCCTCTAAAGAAAATAGTTACTACATTGCACATTCATCCATCCATCAGACTTTGAATGTCCAATGCTGGACATAGGACTCCCCTAATCTGCGCCACTTCGACCGGTCCTGAGCCATTTGCATCCAGACTTTATACTTAAAATTCACAATTATTAGAAAATATTGTGTAAAATAAATACCCAAGTCCCAGGTGTCTTAAATGTCAAATGTAAAGTGGGGGTAATATATTCTAGAAAGTTCCATTTTATGGAAATAACTCAGATTGATCGGGTGGTGGGTTATTGGTTAGTACATAAAGCGTATTCCAGTAAAGCGATTTCTGTAACATCTTTTAACAGTAACTAATAGTCAAGATAAGAACTCATTAAAAAAACATTGTTCTCCATATCGTCAATAGGAACCTATACGTATTTTTAAATGCAGTTTTAGTTTACACTTGTGAGATTATAGCGCAGTTTTTTTAACATATTTAATAATACGTAATATTAAAAAAAGTTACAAATATGTACTATATTCGAATTCGGAATGCACGTAGCAAAATTTAAATGCCCTTTTAAATAAAAGCGCGCTACACCCTTTTTTAACAAGCATTTATTTTACACTTTGCTGCTTAAAAATAACAGACTTGAAACTGAATTGTTAGTTAAATTATAATTATAATAAATTATTTAGAGCGTATAACCGGTCTAACTGCCACCGATGTTCAGCTATTTGTAAAGACTAATGAATGGATTTATCTAACATAAAGTTCAAAGTCACGGACCAGTGTTATGTAAGGCGTTTAAATATTTGTAAAAATTAATTTATTCCTATCATGATCCTACAACCGGTTGTAGTAAAAATAGCGATATTTAAAAAATACCTTGTGATTTGCGTAAAACGTACGCACTTACTCCCAAAAACGGTTGCGCATACGCGGTCTGGCCTATAGCTGGCGAAGATGTGGCTCTTCCAATTAGTACATTCGCAGCATCCGTATCTATCAGTATTGTTTAATAACACGTATATCAATCCAACTCTATTGTGCTCATACATTTATAAACATGACCGCGACAGATAGAAGTGCAAGTGACTCTTTTAAGGATCTCGAAATTTTTGGCAAATTCCAATTATATCAGTACATTCTGATATGTCTTCCACTAATGATGGTGTCGATGATACATGTTAATTATATATTTGTGGCCGAAGATGTTAATCACAGGTATAAATAACCATTTAAATATAAAATTATGTAATCAATAAGATGACATAAGTTTGGCTAAAACATGATTTGATATAAATTATTCTCGCATATAGGCGTCAATATTTTTGTAGTAGGTACTAAATATGTCCTTTTGTCATCATAGCGTAAATTGGGGATTTACTTTTCTATATAGTTAGGTACATGTATCTGCATAATATATATATTTGGAAACAACTGATTTCACTTCGTAATTTTTATAATAAAGAATTTTTAATTTATACGAGTAATAAATATCTATATTATTGGTTATACTATTATGCACCTTTGAAACAGCCTATTTTTAATCGACTTCCAAAAAGGTGAAGGTTCTCAATTCGACTGTATTTTTTTTTTGATGTTAGGGCCCCACTTGAACAGTATTTTGCCAAATTCCTAAATAGAATATCCACTCAATTTCAAAAATGGGTTCTCTAAATATATAAATAAATATAACGTGTAAAATTAAAATAATAACAGTGCGTTGAACTTGAAACGTTTCCATTTGAATATTCTCGCAACGAAGTTCTTAAATACAGCAAATTAAATGCAATTGACATGAATTAGATACAATTTGGTTTCGTAAAAGGCAGATTGATTTAAACTCTACCACTTATATGAACAAAATTATTGGTATATTTTTATATACCATCTTACGAGATGCACATATTATCTTGCTATAATTGTGGAAAGTTTAAAACTTGCCCCAAATAATTACGTATTTGGAAGCTTTCCATCTGTATGAGCAATTAATATTTAAAAACTGTAATTTTCAAGGTTACTTGTTTGAAGAATACGAACATTATCAAATTTAAAATTTTCTATTCATATACAGGTAATAGGTACGACTTGTTTTTCCTAATAAATCTTAAGTCAACTTTAGTAAGTTTTGCAATTAGAGTCTTATTTTCATTTTGATAATATTTACGTTATATGATAAATTGTTTATTTACTAGTGCAGATATAAATAATACGCTATCGTTATTTTCAGATGCTTAGTACCAGAATGCGATGGTAGTAATCCAAGTGTAGATATTCCAGAATGGTGGCCGAAGGATGTGGACCCTAAATGCTTTAGGCCTATTGTGGACGATACAAAATATGATCTGACAAATAAAACATGTTCTAAAAACTCATTCATAGAAGTTCTGGAAGATTGTCGGGAGTGGATATATGAGGATAACAATTCTATTGTTTCTACGGTAAAGTAGAATTCGAAAAAACAAAAAAGATAACTCGTTGAATCTCTTGCCGGATCTTTTCAGCTGTGGTCGTGTTCCGATCCAGTCGTAATTAAAAAAAAATCGAAGATCTCATAGTGCCTTCATAGGCACTTAGGCAAAAGAGCTAGTTAAAAAAATAACATAGTTATTCAAAAACATACATTAATCAATTTACAAATAAAAATTAACAATAAGCGAATAATATTTATGCATATTTATTTTTTGATAACATGCCATGCAAGATCAATTACCTACGCGTATTTTAAAATTAAATACCACATCATCCTTTATTATTCCAAGACATTCCAAAACTCGTGTACCTACCTGCTTTTAAATGCCAAATAAACACAAGGTATAATAATTCGATAATCTACTTATACACCATTGCACAGTTACTTTCGGTTTTACAAAGTACGCAATTTAATTTTAGAATAATAGAGTAAAGTTAAATGCTAGTTGTAGGATTGCAACCTTTATCCTACGATATTTTTTTAGATCTCCTAGATAGAGATCTAAAAAAAGGGTGAACGTCATTTTCCCGCTCTATCAGGCAACCTATATTTATTTCAGAAAACTTAAAAAAAGCATCTGAAGATCTAAATTAGTTTTTCTACAATTTTTGGTTTGTAATATTTGGGAACAAACGTTATTTTTCAATCGCTTTTCCAATCATTTTACAAAAAAATACATCAAACGGGGAGGATGGGGTTCAAAGGAAATATGAACCCTTTTAAAGTAATGTGTCATTTAAACAATTTTGATCTATTTCTTAATTTAATTATGATCGATAAACAAGTATGTACATCTAATACAATCAATTAAAAGCGGTTTATTTAACTAAACAAACTTTATAAGTAGGTATTACGCTAATTGTGGACTCAATGTCAATCTAAGCCGTAGTAAATACTACAATCGCGTGAGTACTCGCGTAATGTTCCGAGGTAAGGACACAATTGGTTATTTGTCCCGATTATTACGATTAATTCGTTCTTAAAAGTTTTGTTCTGTTCAATCTTGGGCAGATAATAATAAGGCAGGCAGCGGGTCGCGACGCCGCAGTAAATAAAAAATATAGACTTCAAAATCAATTTTCAAAAAAAAGGAACGTAATTGTTTGGAAATATATACCTAGGTAGCCGTTTTTTTCTGTACTTGAACACGTATTTAACCAACACCTAATTTAAGAAAGTAAATATTGTAGGGATTACAATATTGAATTTTGGATATAATAATAATTATAAATCTAAAAACTAAAAAACACGCTTTTGTAAAAACAGTAATCAATTATAAATAATATTATTGCATTGTCGTCGGTCATTGATGCGTATGCAAAGTTTCAAATCAAACAGAATTCTGAAAAACGGTGAAAAATAAGCAGAAAAATTTCGTTGCATAGGTACTCAAGTAAAAATATTTAAAAACACGTATGTCAAGGTTTTTTGTAGACATTAATACATCGACATAGGATTAGAAGAGGTCGGATCTGAATATACGTAGATATACGAGTAGGTACATGTGCTTATGTTAATATCTACCCTTATACTTTGTTATATGTATAACAATAATGGCTATTGTTATGCTAAAAATTGTGTTACATATGTAATTTCATGGATTATAAAATAAAGATACTGTATTAATATAAATACATTTAGTTACATAAAAAAATCGCAAGGGCATTGTATCAGATTTTAGACCTGTGTTACAGGTACACCGCTTATCTCTACCGAGACACACGAGTTAAATCAATGAAATTGAATATTAATTTCATCTATATTAAAATTTTAAGTGCGTGCGTATGTATGTGAATCCTACATTTTTAGATTGCTAAAGTTTTCTGTCATGCACCTATTCCTTTTTTTTTGTTTTCGAGGGAAACCTTCAAAAGGTACCCGACGCCGTGGGAGCGACGCAGGGTTATGTAGGATTTTACTGCACTAAAACCCCCCCGGTGGCCGTCCTCGGCGCTATAAAGAGGACTCCGGGAACTCGGTGCTACCGCAACCGCAATCCTCTGAGCGCGTTGCCCCATCGGGGTCCTCCCAGATGGGCGGCTGGGCCCACCGCTCCATCTAGTCTTTACGACGGTATGCGACCACATATACCGCCGTCCTTCCCGGGATCGCCTGACCGAACGGTTCGAGCTCCCACTCTAGCCGCCTGCAACCCCAGAAGCCCATTTTAGTCGCCTCTTACGACAGGCAAGAGATGCCGTAACCCTATTCTGATCCCGGAACTACAGGGACGATGCACCTATTCCTATAAATTTAATAAGTACTAGATAACCTACAAAGCAGGATATGTCCCAAATTTAAAATTAGGCTGGTTGGGACAACCCTGTATACATTACAATATTGATTTTGATATTATATTATGATAAATTATTTATCATTGTTGTCTGTTAACCTTCGCACGCCTTTTTCTATAAAAATCGTATGACAACGTATTTATTTGATTAGTTATAATAAAATGATATTTACATTTTCGTTGCAGTTTGTTTGCATAAGGCTCAGCAATGGTTCATTGTTCTTCGTTCAATTACGTTTATTTTGGTGTCGTAGGATTATATATAAATACTCCGAGTATATTCCAAACATGAGGGGGTAAATCTTGATATCTATCAATTTTAGAGTTGGACTGTTTCTGAGTCTTTAGTTTCATAATTTATGACTAACAAACTAAAAAAACAGTAGTATGTAAAGCACAAAACGTTCTTATTTTTCATTGCAAAGGGTCTCATGGAATGCCTCATTCTCATGAAATGAATGAGCATATGGTACAAAAATACAACTAAGTATAACAATTCATATTATTTGCTGTTTGCTTTCTGTGCCCGTATTCACTCACAAAATCTTATGTTTTTTAACTATACTTTTTGTGCGTGCGTGATCACGTGATTATGCCAAACAAAATATTGTTTAATACATGATCGTAACAATGGATTCATATTATTTATTTATTCTTTTAGCTGAATCTAGGCTGCCAGTCTTGGAAAGCCACTCTAGTCGGAAGCATACACAATGCGGGTATGATCGTGTCAATGTCTATCACGGGATGGATAGCTGATAAGTAAGATTATTTTTATAAAATTAAAATACAAAACGAGAAAAATCCACCTCCACCATCCAGCAAGCGATATGGAGCATCTGATGCTTGATGCTGATAGACACCGTAATTGCAACTAACGAATTAAATTAGTAAACTATTAACGTGCAGAGTGAAATTAGTCTCAGATTCATGATGTCTTACAAAACCTTTGAAATAAAAATATCAATAATATAAGTAAAACATTTTAGTGAATAAAATTAATCATTAATCATATTCTTCGTTCCAGAGTAGGTCGGAAACCAACTATAATTCTTTGCTCAATTGGAGGTGCTGTTGGAGTAATAAAAGTATTTTTGACGAATTACTACGTGTACTTGTTCGTTGAGTTTTTGGAGTCCGTTCTTGCTTCAGGATTATATACTGTTGCCGTAGTTTTATGTGAGTGGAATACTTAACATACCCATAAAAGCCGAAGTTCCATGTTGTGGTAGTGCTTCTGAAGTTGAATCATGAAAGATTCTATAAGCCACCTATGTTTTGTATACGTTCAGTGTTTAGTTCTAAGTCTTTATTATAACTAACAGACGCAAACTCAAGACCAAATTTTTCCATCCTTTTTTCGTTAAGTGCATGAACAATACTAGAGACTAGTGAGGCATAACTTGATAATATATGGTATTTTTTTAAGATTGAAGTAACAAACTATCATACCGTCGATCTGGTGGTAAGCGTTCACTACCCGCCCATGGACATTCATATAGAATCTATAGAATCTAATCATATAGGGGCTCTATCTGAAGTTTGTCACAGATGCGCTGCTACTTCCGAGGACTAAGCTAGTCGCTTCATATAAAAATGTGTCAGCAACCACACCCTTCCATCGAAACGCAGAACTGCTGCATGCTAGAAATAAGTGCGGTAGTGGTTCCTCCCTGATCGAACTACACTGGTTCTACCACCTGGGTATAGAGTAGATAATAATATTATTGATGGTAACATAGTACATGTATCCATGATAAATAATATTCAACTCCTGTAATAATAGGACATATCCTTGAAAATTAAGATAGAATGTATCCTTTGATTGCGTATATTTGCATTATTAAATCTTTTAAATCAAGTTCTAAAACACCTGTGATAATTATTAATATTGATGTATGGTAAAAACAAATTATATTGGGTAGATGATCTATATGATGAATAATTTCAAGAATTATTTCCTCCAAAAGGTAAAATTCAAGTTGTCACCCGACTCCATTATCATACCAGACCTGTTGCTGTGAAATATAATCCTGTTTTTGATTTATCTGAATTTAGGATGCATTGGGACCAAATACAAGCATTTAATTCGAAATCGATTCACAGTCTCACGTTTTAAGCTTAGTTTTGCCTTCATCAATATTCATTTTATCATTATTATTAGCGGATGGTACAGGTTTCTTCTCCTAATGGGAAGGGTTAAGGCTATAATTCACAAGTCTGGCTAAATGCTGTTTGGTAGACTTTACACATATTTGAGAACTTTTGGCATATCTCTGAGACAAGTAGGTTTCCTCACGATATTTTCCTTGCTATAAAAAATATAATTATTTTCTTTCAGTAATTGAAGTTGGTGGAGACAGCAAAAGAGTGATGGCTGGAGTAATATTTTCGTATGCAGTTTACGCAGGAGAAGTTGTATTCGCATTTGTTGCGATGGGTCTAAAATACTGGAAAACCCTGATATTAGTTATATATTCACCAATGATCTTCTTTCTCTCATACATATTCTTGCTCAGAGAAAGCATTCGATGGCAGATGATTCGTGGTAAAATGGACGAAGCAAAGGACTCGTTGAAGTTAATATCGAAATTTAATAAGCTAGACGTGACTACTCAAGAGATAAGTGATATCAGCAGTACAGATCTACGGTTCAAATTTAATGTGATGATCCAAAAAGAGAAAGAAAAGATAAAAGACATTATGAACTCGAGAGAAATGATGACACGTTTGACTGTGACATCCTTTTGTTTTTTTACATCTAGCTTCATCTATTATGGTTTGATGGTTCACTCGGTGTTGCTGCCCGGGAACAAATACACAAACTTCGTGCTAGCGTCACTAACATCCTTCCCAGGGGATTTGATTGCTTTCTTCTGCTTTAACAAATTTGGAAGAAGAATATCACTTCAGGGCGGATACATTTTTTCAGCGATTTGCCTTGTAGTGCAAACGTACTCACCTGATTGTAAGTATCGAAAAGTTACGTTAGTTTAAAATACGTTTATAGTTCCACTTTCATCGCATTGTTAAACAGCGAATAGTTTTGTTTAGCAGACATATTACAATCATTAAGATGAAACTAGGACTCAAATAGTTTTGAAGATTTTGAAAAAAAAAATAGAGCGACATGACGACTTATCAAACTGACTAACAACAATTACAATATATTTGGTACAAGTAGATTTGGAAAAACCCGTTATTTTGTCATTATAAACTCACATTAAAATTTTAGTTATTTGGATCTATGTATAGATTTAAACACTTATTCAATTTCATTTACTTGGTTTTGTCTAAATTTGAACATTTATTTCAGCTATTACATGGCTGAAGGTGCTATTATTTTTATTGGGCAAACTAGGAACCTGTGTTTGCTTCACTGGAATATACACATACAGCTTGGAACTATTCCCTACGAGCGTGCGAGGATCAATGGTGGGGTGTGGCAACACCGCTGCCAGGGTAGGGAGCATGCTGGCACCGTTAACGCCATTATTGGTAAGCAAAGACTAAAATGACTTATGGGAATTGGTAAGGTTCTTATAAAATACTAACTTATTACCGCGGGTCCCCCTGCTTCGGTCAAGTTTACCACGAAAATTAATAGAGATGTGCCAACTCGGAATAAACACGACTCAAGTGCATATTAATTTAACTCGAGTTGAACTCGATTTAAACAATTCCAGTTACCAGGATGAAACTCTGTAGAACATTCGTTTCATTTTCACTATTTTATTAACCTTGATTCGTTAAACTATAAAAAATAGAACAGATTCATCATAAAGTCAATCACAATTAATTTTATTAGGTAAAATTTAAATAATGATTTATTTTACATAAATTTATTGTTCGTAAAATATTTTATCAATTATCACAAACCTTGCAGTAACAAGTATCAGTCTCCATAAAAATTCAAACTCGAGTTAGAAGGAATTTAACTCGAGTTGACTCAAGTTAAGCCCAACTCGCAAAATTCGACTTGTAGTTTTCCCGTTTAAGCGTAACAAACACATATACATCCACACAAACCTTCACATTTATAATACGAATATTAAAGTAAGACTAGTCTTCATCAAGTTGTTGAAATTCAGTAAAACGACCAAAGAAAATTTAAATATTTCTTTATTAATGACGTTTAAATCATGTTAATAGTTATAAAACAATTTAAAAAGGAAAAATATATCCGATATTCCTAAAAGAAGCAAAAAGTACCGACTAAACTCTTTTATTTTTGGTCGCGCGGCTTGCTTGGACTTCAACCGTTTTAAAAAGTTAAAGTTTAAAATACAAAATGTTAAGTTACAAGAATTTTATACGTTGCAGGCATCGTTACTTTAAGCTAACAAAGGCCATTTTTATTTAGGTTAAATTTAGAAAAGCGCTTTTTATTAAGCAAAGAAAAGAAGATACCGAGAATGTCGGTTTATAAATACAAGATTAAAAGTTTTATCATAAACTATTTGTATAATTACGTTTATTATAATTATATTATCTTTTTTATAACTTTAACCACAGAAAATTACAAAACATAATTTAGAACAGATTGGTTTTTGCGCTATTTAAATGTATTTGAATTATCTATAGCATGCGCACATTGGTATATTTATGTAATTATAATTAAATATATGTTATGTGTGTGCGTTCTGTTACACCTAGTCCAACTAGCCCTTTCTGCTCACTACATCACTACTCCTGCAGACTCAGCACTCCTTAGCGTCCAGTCCAAGCAACCATTCCCCATAGTCAGTCTCACTCCAGCTTCCTAATTCTCCGGTCGTGTCGCCCACAAACCAAATCTTTTTTTTAAAAACCTTTTTTCATTGAGGCTCGTAACATTTTTGGTGGCAGCGATAAGGGATTTTGAAAATCCTCGGTACGTCTCTATCCAAAACAGTGCAAAATCGTAAAAATCGTCGCTTGTTCTAAAAGTCGAGTGCACTAAAAGTTGTGTGTGTGCTGTGCAAAAGTGTCGGAAAGTGCTCGTAACAAGGCCCACTGCTGCGCACTGCTCGTGCTGTAGCCGGTCGTCAACGACGCCACGACACGACCCATTGCTGCGCGCTGCTCGCGCTGCAGCCGGTGACCGACGACGTCACAACACGACTCCATAGCTGCGCACTGCTCGTGCTGCAGCTTCAGCCGATCTTCAACGTCAACCGCAATCCGATGGTGATGATGATCGTCCTCGTTATCGCTCTCGCATCTCAGTAAGTGACTTGACACAATTATCATTGTAATTGGTCATTGCATTCTTATTTTTCCATGTTCTTTTCTATTTTCGTAATTGTGCAATTTTGTGTAATTTATTCAATGTGTGTTCCATTTTATTGTGTACCTTTTAAATTGTATTGTGTGATTTAATTCGTAAAATTTATATCGCTATCCTTGTTGTTACTCTAACTATATTTTCTAATAAACATGGCTGAAAGTCGTTCTCAAAGCCCTAAACTCGAAAAACCAGAATTACTTGTAACAGACACGGAAGACGAAACCCCTAATCAATTTCCTCCCCCGTTAGGGCCTACCACTAGATCCGTTTCTAAAAAGAAAAATGCTAATGTCTCTAAAATAGAATTAGAATTATCCATATTATTAAAATTCATTAAACCATATGACGGTTGTAGGGAAACCCTAAATTCATTCCTAGTAAATTGTAACAACGCATATGAATTAGCATCTGATTCCCAAAAAGACATTCTTTTTAAATATATTCTTTGCCAATTACAGGGCAAAGCGGAAACCGCTTGCTCAATTAAAGAATTTACCAATTGGCAACAGTTAAAAGAATTTTTGAAAACCCAATTTAGCGAAAGAAAACATTATGCACATTTACTGACTGACTTACAAGAATGTAAACAAGGGACAAACGAACCTGTAAGCCAGTACGCTCTAAGAATAGAGACATGTCTTTCACAGCTCTTAACTGAAATAGCAATTTCTCATGGACATAAGAGCCGCGAAATGGTAGGACGGACAGCAGCGATGGAGGAATTAGCCCTCCACCACTTCCAAATGGGTCTTATACCCCGAATCTCCAGTATAGTGCGATGTAGAGCAGTTAAAACCCTAAACGAAGCTATAAATGCCGCGATATCTGAGGAAAAAATCCAACAATCCTTATACAAACAAAATGCGTCAAATACCTATCGCGAAAAACTGAATCCTCATAAGCCAAATATTCTAAATGTGCGTCGTAATCAAAATCAAATGCCGCAACAAAATCAAGTTCAATTTAGACCACAGTTCAACCAACAATTAATAAACGACCCGCGTAACGCATTTTGCAGATATTGTAAAAATCCCGGGCATACACTAGAACAATGCCGCAAACGGGAGTTCAATAACAACCGCTTTAAAAACCTTAATCGTAATAACAACATCAGAACACCCCAAAATGTCCATTTTATGTCCGAAGTCCCTAACACTGATCCCGAATATCCAGACGAAATTGAAGAAGGATATGACACTGTTGATACTGCTGCAAAAAACGATTAAATGTCTCGTCCCTGTGTCGTGCGGGACTTTGTACTAAAACAAAAACCGACACACTTAATACTATCTCGGCTCCGTTACATGGACGTCGTAATAAATCCAAAATCCAGGCATCGCCACATGATCTGCCTACTACTATATCCATGCAGCAACAGCATAAAGCTGACCTGCATAATCTTACTATATCCATGCAGCAACAGGAAAAAGTTGACTTGCTTAATCCTACTATATCCATGCAGCAACAGAAAGAAGTTGACCTGCGTAATCCTACTATATCCATGCAGCAGCAACATAAAGCTGATATACCAAAATCTAATTCAACTTCGTCTCAGATATATGAAATCACTAACAATCCTGCAAAGATGCTCTTACCTCACATTCTTATACAATCCTCTGTATCCGACATTCCAATATCCTTGTTAGTAGATTCAGGTTCCACTGTGAGTTTGATAAAACATTCATGTATAATGACACAACCAAAACTAAAAAACGAAACAATTAAATTAAAAGGCATTGATTCTACCAAAGAACATCTCGAAACCCGCGGTCATTTCCAATTAAAATTAAAACTTCCAAAATGCACTGTATCACATCAATTTCATGTTATAGATAAAATTCACTTACCGTATGACGGGATCATAGGATCCGATATGCTAAACGCTCATAGCTGCAACATAGATTATAATAAAAATCTATTATTCATTGGAAACTCTTCATTAAAATTGTATTTTCACGATCCAGCATATCTCATTCCCCCAAGAACGGAAACTATTATCGAATGTTCCGTGTTAAACCCTGAATTAAAAGAAGGAATGATCCTCGATCAAAAACTTTCTGATACTTTATTAATCGCTAATTCCTTAGTCCGCGTAAAGGCAAACAATAGAATAAATGTATCCGTAATAAATACTTCGGAAGAACCTGCAACCTTAAAATCTAACCTTAACCTAAAACTTACCTCAATTGACTCCTCTGAATTCAATAAACCTTACTTACCTGCTAACGTAAATTATACAAATGCAACAAGTAATAGCTATGCTCGTACAAAAGAAGTCCTCAGCCAGCTGCGCATTTCGCATCTTAATAAAGAAGAACAGGAAACGTTATTACAGCTGTGTTCCGATTTCTCAGATATTTTCCATCTTCCAGGAGAAAACTTAACTCATACAAACGCTTTAAAACATGAAATAAAAACTACAACTGACGTTCCTATCCATACAAAATCTTATCGATTTCCTGAAGTACATAAAGCCGAAGTTCGCAACCAAATAAATAAAATGCTTGAACAAAATATTATTGAGCCCTCTGACTCCCCGTGGTCATCTCCGATATGGGTAGTGCCAAAAAAACTAGATGCTTCCAACGTTCAAAAATGGCGAGTCGTCATTGACTACAGGAAACTCAACGACGTAACCATCGGCGATACCTACCCTATTCCCCAAATTACAGAAATTCTAGACCAACTCGGTAACAGTAAATATTTTTCAACCCTAGATTTAGCGTCCGGATTTCACCAAATACCCTTAGATGAAGCTGACAAATCTAAAACCGCATTTAATGTTCCTGAAGGCCACTTTCAATTTCTAAGAATGCCTTTTGGGCTCAAAAACGCCCCTTCTACCTTTCAAAGGCTTATGAATTCAGCCTTATCCGGCCTTCAAGGGATCCGGTGTTTTGTGTACCTCGATGACGTAGTTTGCTATTCCTATGATCTTCAATCGCATATTGTTAACTTAAGATCAATATTCCAAAGAATCCGTGATTTTAACCTAAAACTTCAACCAGATAAATGCGAATTCTTACGTAGAGAAGTCTGTTACCTCGGTCATATAATTACAGAACAAGGAGTGAAACCAAATCCTGAAAAAATTAAAGCCGTTATGTCCTTTCCAGTTCCAAAAACCCCTAAAGATATTAAATCATTCTTAGGATTAGTATCATATTATAGACGTTTTATATCAGATTTTTCAAAAATAGCGAAGCCCCTTACTAGTCTTCTAAAAAAGGATATTCCCTTTAACTGGAAAAATGAACAACAGCTTTCATTCGATACCCTTAAACATAAATTGACTACTGCTCCCCTACTTGTATACCCTGACTTTTCTCAACCGTTTGTACTTACCTGTGACGCTTCAAATTACGCTGTAGGCGCTGTACTCTCCCAGGGTCCCATTGGAAAAGATCAACCTGTAGCCTTCGCATCGCGAACACTCAATAAGAGTGAATCCAATTATAGTACAACCGAAAAAGAACTATTGGCTATCCTATTCGGTTGTAAAACATTCCGCCCTTACCTTTACGGGCGCAAATTTCAAATAGTCACAGACCATAGACCTTTAAAATGGTTGTTCAATCACAAAGATCCGAGCAGCAAACTCCAACGTTGGCGGCTAAAATTAGAAGAGTTCGATTATGAGATCTTATACCGCAAAGGAAAGTTGAACTCAGCTGCAGACGCCCTTTCCAGATATCCTGTAAATCCCATTTATCCTGAAAATAATCCAGATAATAATACAAACCCTATTAATAAACCTTCGCCACAAATACAGAGATCTCCGCAGTCCTTCGGTGACATAGTTGATGATTTGCAAAGCCTCTTAGTATCTCCGCCTTCTGTTGACCCTGATTTTGTTAACCCTGAAATGGAAAAAGAATTAATGGATTACTTCGATTCCGTGAGTGATGAACGCCCCGCTGATGCCGCAGTAGACCCTCAGCCGTCGACTAGTTGGCAGAATCCTGAAACCTTACCTGTATCTGTCAACCCTGAAATACCCTTAGCATCTAAAAATATTAACTTACCTTTACCCGATAAAAACTTACCTCTGTCTCGTAGCCCCGATCCGGAAATCGCCCCAGTACCTGAAAATGTACCCCCATCTGAAATACCCTTAGCATTAAAAAATATTAACTTACCTTTAACCGATGAAAACTTACCTCTGTCTCCCAGCTCCGATCCGGAAATCACCCCTGCACCTGAAAACTTATCCTTATCCGATGAAAACTATAATCAATTCCTAAGATCACCTACAAAGTCGTATGATACTCCTATTGTAGAACACAACGAACATTTACTAAAGAGTACACAAAATCTAATCGTTATACCTACCTCTATCGACATGGACGAATCTATACCTTATATACAAGACATACTCGATAAATGTACAAATTCCCAACGTGATGAATTCTTAAAATTAGAAAGACATTTACATACCTTTTTACCCCTTACTATAGATAATAAGCATTACCTCATTTTATTCATTAAAGTGCATCATTTTGATAATTGTTCGTATCCAGATATATTTAAATCTCTTAAATTTGTCCGCGATCAAGTAATTATGTTTTATTCTACATTTAATAGTGTTAGTATATCCGACTTTAAAAACCCATTCGACAAACATTCCTTTACGAAAATTTACAACATGTTGGGCTTCTTATTTAATGGAACCAATATAACGATTCATATATACCATGGTAATATTATCTATCCTTCCCTCAGTGAAATCCCAAAGATCCTCAAAGACAACCACGATATCCCTATTGCAGGTCATCTGGGATCTCTAAGAATGCATAGTCGCATCAAAGAAAAATATTATTGGAAGAACATGCGTAGTGACATTGAAAACTATATTAAAAGGTGTCAGCCCTGCCAATCCAATAAAGCTTTGCGTAGGATCAATAGAGCACCAATGGTTATAACGTCTACCTCAACGGCTCCATTCGAAAGGTTATCCATCGATATCGTAGGCCCTCTGCCCGAAGCCGGTACAGCCAAGCTTAGATTTATTCTAACTATGCAAGACGACCTAACAAAGTTTTCACTGGCATACCCACTTCGTTGTAATACAGCCGAGGAATCTAGTGAATGTCTGGTACATTTTATTTCGTTATTCGGCATTCCTAAACACATACTTACCGACCAAGGCACCAATTTTACGGCAGAACTTTTCAAAAGGACTTGCGATTTTCTCAAAATTAAACAACTGTGGGCCTCTCCTTATCACCCACAAACGCAAGGCGCCTTAGAGAGATCCCATTCTACCTTGAAAGAATATTTAAAAACATATGTTAACGAGAGCCAGGATAATTGGCCTCGTTATGTATACACTGCAATGCTCGCTTATAATACTGCAATCCATTCGACCACTCATTACTCCCCTTATGAACTACTATTCGGACATAAACCTCAGATCCCGGATTCAGTGTATAATGATAATTCTACCGCTACTTATCCCGAATACGTTAAAATGTTGCAACATCGTATGAAACACGCTCGCGATAAAGCTCTAGAATTTATAAGAAACTCAAAATTAAGATCTAAAAACTATTATGATTCTCATTCTCGGCCTATTGAATATAAAGTCGGGGATTACGTTATGTTAAAAAACCATCTTAGGCTCCGAAAGGCCTTATCACCCTTATGGAAAGGTCCATACAAGGTGGTCAAATTACATGGTAACCATACCTTGTCCTTACTGATAAATAGACGACACGTCCGTCATCATTTCGACGAAGTCAAACGCGTGGATGTCCATGCTATTAACTCGGGTCAGGACAATTGACTTTAATTAAGTTTTTTAATTTTATAATCCTTATTATTAATTAAGTTTGGAGTAAGCTTAGTTTAAGATAGTTTTGTAGACTAATTTCGACGTCTCTTTTATTACAGCGTATTGGCTAAAGGTCAAGGTGAAGAGTTTGTTCACCAAATCAACTCGAGCCCTGGCATATACTTTGATCCAATTGGCGAACTCAAAATTAGTGTCGGTCATTTAGATATAGTAACTGCATTAGATATAACTCATATAGAACCCCATATTCAAAATATTAATTCCATATTAGGTACTCTACGTCACCTTTGCCATCAGGTTCAGCTTGAGATGTCATACAATCTTGAGTGTAACAACGTTTTAGAACCTCTGACTATAAGGTATAATGACATGGTTTCCGAATATTCGTCTATTGCTCATTTGTTAACGAAAAGATTCAAACGGGCAGCATGGATAGGCGGTATAGGCACCCTAGCCAAAACCATCTTCGGAACCTTAGATGAGAACGACGCCATAAAATATGATAGCGCAATACGAAATTTACAAGATAACGACAAAAGATTGGCTTTCTTATTAAAGGAAAATGTTTTAGTAACGACTACTGCTTTAACTGAATTTAACGATACTATAAGAAAAATTAAACTAAACGAAGCCAAGCTCACTGAAGCTATTGACAAGTTCTCCCTTATGTTAAAAAATACGACCATCGATTTTAATATTTTAAACATAAAAACTAATATAAATTCTATCCTAAATAGTTTAGAAGCATCCATGCTCACCCTATCGTTCCAGCTACAAGATATAACAACTGCTATCATACTCAGTAGTCAAAACATTCTGCATCCCGCGATTTTACGTCCCACGCAATTATACCAAGAACTTGTCGATAACTACAGACACTTACCTATAGATTTTAAGTTACCTGTAAGTCTAACATTAAATCAAATTCATGTGTTAATGAATGTATCTAGTATAATTAGTTATAGTTTACATAATAGAATATTTTTTGTATTAAGATTGCCTTTGGTATCTCCTAAAGAATTTAGTTTATACCATAATATAGCATTACCGGTTCCGCATACACTTGTAAACCCGAATACCTTTAGTTTTATAGTTCCTACTAGTAAATACATAGCAATGACCAAAGATAAATCTGAATATTGTAACTTACAGTCACTTCAGTCATGCAGAGCGATTAACCACCGTGTATACATATGTAGTGTAATGACAGTGTTCCCTACAAGTGCAAAACCAAGCTGCGAAAGTGAAATACTATCGAGTGCTATAAAAGTGTTACCTAAACAATGTAAAACCGAATTCGTATATGGAAATTTAGACATTTGGAAACCTTTACATAACAATAATTGGATTTTTATTCAGTCTATAAGTAATAGATTGTATTTAGAGTGTCCTAATACAAAAATTGTTGAATTAAATATCCTAGGTACGGGAATTGTTAATGTCCCTGTGAATTGTGTAGCCTATAGTAAAACTACTAAGCTTATACCGAAATTAAATAATTATGTCATTAATATAACTATTGTACAACCAGATTTCAACATAATTAATGATTCATGCTGTATTTTAAATAATTATAAAAGTAAGATAAATAACGAGTCTCCTATTCAATTAGATAACATTGACCTAGACATTTTCACTACAGATACAAAATCAAAATTACAATCAATCTCATCAGAAGCAGATAAAATAATAGAACAACATCCTATTATTCAATATGAGACTCATTATTCAATAATTTTAGTCGTGCTAATATGTATCGTATTTCTGTATTTTGTTATTAAATTGTATTTTTTCATTAAATCGCGCGACCGTCTCTCCTTTGTCCTTCCTACACTTTCTTCAGCTGGTCCTATAGAACCAACTCCAGAACAAAACCCTGTTCCTCCTACACCAGATAGAACAGAACAGAAAGAGTCTCGTCTTAAACTGAAGGATATTCCATCGCCCAGTTTAAGAACGAATATTTAAATCCATTTTCATACTTATCCCCCTTTCTCCTTCTTTTGCTTCCTAAACATCGAAATAAAACCCCGATGTTTAGTCTACCCCAGGGAGGTGTTACACCTAGTCCAACTAGCCCTTTCTGCTCACTACATCACTACTCCTGCAGACTCAGCACTCCTTAGCGTCCAGTCCAAGCAACCATTCCCCATAGTCAGTCTCACTCCAGCTTCCTAATTCTCCGGTCGTGTCGCCCACAAACCAAATCTTTTTTTTAAAAACCTTTTTTCATTGAGGCTCGTAACAGTTCGTAGCCTTTGCAGGAATAATATATATAAAAAAAATTGTATATCTCTTTTTCCTGTTCAACGTAATTTCAAAATAACGTATTTTTAGAAGAAGAAGAACTGGTAAATTGATATACAGCCACACAAATGTTTCCTATAAATGGATAATACTTGTTGTGTCATACAAATAAATGCTTCTAGTATTGAATGCCATTATGGAACTATAGTAAACACTTATAACATAGCATAATCCAGTGGCTTCGCCTGCTTCGGTCGTATCTACCAATGTAATGTTAATGAATAATCTAAAGTTTATTTCCGAATTTCTATGAAATTTTGCACACACGTACGGATAGTTTTTCATGAATGAGTAACACATTTATAATATTGATAACAAATAAGATTTAAGGGGCCAAGACAACATGGTTTATACCCTAATAACCAGTACTAAAGGCCAACAACCTATATAATTATGAATAAAATGCCAATGTAGGATTATAATGCCCACAAAGGATATAACAAATAAAATCCATTCTAGTTGGATTCCGTTTTTTGCCTAGCGATACAGGTTGTATTGCCAGGCAAAAAATTGAGACAAAAAAATACCAGTTTCTGTAATTTATGGAGGTAGACGCTTCATTTATTTAACGATAATTATTGGTTACTTTATTTGATTTTAATAGACTATGTTTTTGTTTTTTACAGATTAGTCAGTTGACTGCGCTGCCATCAATCTTATTCTCGTCTACAGCTGTGATAGCCGCATTTCTACTGGCCTTGACACCGGAAACGAAAACCTTACCGATGTTTGACACTATAGCTCAAGTGGAAGCTCATAAATCCAAAATTATGACACATTTGTAAATAAACGACTTGATATAGTTTATGAAAGTGAAAGGACCAAATACATTTTTATACGCTTTGGTAGCATTACATCAGCGCGTAAATTTATAAAAGCAACATACAAGCGTTAGGCTAATAGGTAATTTAAAGTTAGATTTTTTTGTTTCGCACTGATTTAATGTTAGATAAATAAATGCTCACATCAGCTAACGTACTTTTGTATTGTACTCAAATAAGGCGGAACTGTTACGTCGTAAATGCTCAATAAACATATGCAATGTTGCAAAGTTTAAAAGTAAGTGGTGTGAATGCTCACTTTATATAAAACATTCTAGTTTAAAATGCTCAAAAGTGAATTGTAACCTAATGTGAATTGTGACCTAACATGTAACCTACCTAACGCTCAAAATTTGATTATGAGATTGCATTTTCACTTTGATAATATTTTAAACTTTAAAATATCGCATATTGTAATTGCAATTACTGGTGTGTAATATTTTAAGACGAATGGGAATCTGTAAAAGATTTTTAATCAATCAAGTGTATGTTATAAAAAAAAATACGTATTTTTTGCTACAACCAAATATTATGTTTCTATATACTTCAACTTTTGGTGAAAAATCCTCATTAGGTTATAAGTGCGAACGTTTATTTTCACTGTAAAAATGAAGATTAAATAAAGAAAATGTATTATTTACAATTCCAATTTCATTAACCACAATCAGTTTATACCTAAAACAGATATGTCACAAAAATATGGTCATTATTAGAGTGTTATTATTATTATTAATTACAGTTTTGTTAATAAATAGGTATGTGTTGTACCGAAATGGGAACACTAAACAATTTATTCTGAGTAGCTTTTAAATAAAAATGATCGTAAGTATTACAAGATGGTGCATATTGCATGTCTACATTTTTTATAATAATATTGAAGTAGATACAAATCGAGTATGCAGTCGGGTAGACCTGATGGTATGTAGCCTCCGCTCATAGACATTTGTACTGATACCAGATAAGAATACAGTCTTGTTTATGAACAAATACTTGCTGTGTTGAATTTTAATTATAGTATAGGATAGCATGTTTTAAAATATGATCATATACGAGAATGTACGTATGCATACTTTGTTTAAATTTAACACGATTGATTTAAAAAAAAATACGATTTGCATTTTTTCTAGTAATGACTTTAAACTTAATTTATTATACATATTTAAAAGTCGTGGTGGTACCTTTCCTTTTTTTTTTTACGTCAGGGAACCTTTTATAGGCTTCTCTCCGCTGGGCAACTGAGAGGGTGTGTCGAAGTCCGGCCGCAACCGTATACCGACTAAACCACTGACGGTGTCCCTTCGTTAGCTTACGCCGGGGGGCAGGGATACGCTTGCGCATTCTTTTCACTGCACCCCCCGGCATCTTGGCCGCCCTTTCGAACGGCCCCGTCTTTGATAGGAGGCCTTGCCTCCCCTCTGAGATAGGCGCGCGTGTGACACGAACGCGCCACCTACTCGGGCCTGCTCCTGTGCGGACGGCTTGACGGCCCTACGCCCGCCGCCCCAGGCCAGCGCTCATGGGGGCCGGAGGTCGTTGTTCCTCCGGCGCCCGGTGCCTCTTCTTTGAGATGGGAGGCGTGCGACGTGAGCCTCCCTTTCTCTCACCCTTTGTGCCTCCTCCTTTGCTCACATAATTCGCTCGCAAAAGGAGGAGGCCGCGTCCCATGCACTCTCGCTGCCGACCATAGCGTTTACTAGTGTCGGCAACGAGAGCCTGCCCTCCTCAATATTCAGCCCGTCGCAGAGGAAACGGCGCTCGGCAGCTCACGCCTCACACTCCGCTAAAGCGTGGTGCGCCGTGTCCTCGGGACTTTCCTCACAATGATGGCACCGGGCCGTGGCTTCCTTGCCTATGCGACACAGGTACCCACCGAAGCAACCATGCCCGGTGAGCACCTGCGTCAGACGAAAGGCGAGGGCTCCAAAGCGCCTCTCAAGCCACGCCTCCATGACGGGTCTTATCGCCGCTATAGCGGCGTGCCCTGCGCTCGGTCGCACAAGTCGTTCTTTCCACTCTGCCACTACGATCTCACCCTCGCGGTCGCTAGGCACCTCCCCGCGCTGCTGATAGCGCACTGCAAGGGCTCTTGCTTCGAGATCCCAAGGCGGAGTACCGGCGAGGAGGCTCGCCGCCTCAAAGGAGACCGTACCCTCTTATTAACCTGACTGCCATGGCACGCTGCGGTCGCCGAAGAAGTTGGATGTTCTTGGAAGTCAGGTTATTCGTCCACACTGGCGCCCCGTATAGGGCCATGGACCGTACGACCCCCGCGTAGAGCCTCCTACAGGAGGCGTCAGTCCCCCCTAAATTTGGCAACAGTCGCGAGAGCGCCGCAGCCGCCGCCATGAGTTTAGGGGCCAGACTTCGGAAGTGTACAGATAAGAATACAGTCTTGTTTATGCACAAATACTTGCTGTGTTGAATTTTAATTATAGTATAAGATAGCATGTTTTAAAATATCATCATATACGAGAATGTACGTATGCATACTTTGTTTAAATTTAACACGATTGAATTAAAAAAAAATACGATTTGCATTTTTTCTAGCAATGACTTTAAACTTAATTTATTATACATAGGTATTTAAAAGTCGTGGTGGTACTTTTGCCTGTGAATTTGAATCAAATTTAAATAAATTTTAAAGTTGTCGTTAAATATGGTGCAACATCTTGCGCATCAATTTATTTATTTATTTATTTATTTATTTTATTAGAACCACCAACAGAATTACATGGACTACAAAAATAGAGAAAAGTAATAATTATAAGGTATGGAAATGCACATAATTTTACTTACAGGCAGTCACAACATGCGATTAAATAAGTGAATACAATAACAAAGTTGAAATAGTTTACGTGATTTTAAATTAATTATTGCTTTACAGATCCATATAATTATTATCTGCTTTACCTTACGTATTAACTACTCCTGTGTTAATATAGAGGATTACAAGAAATATTCCAGCATAATTAATAGAAGCTTAAATTTAACTTACAATGTTTGTGGGTGTTTAGGTCAAATCTTGCAACCTGAATTTAACCCATTTCAAAGTGTCCGATTGAGCTAAAATTTGGAAAACACGAGTCTTGGTGACAATGCACTAATAATTGTCATCAATAATAATAATAATCCAAAATAGCTGCCTCAGCAAATTATCGGATTACATACTTTTATACAACTTTCCCTATAGGGGTATTATATGAAAGGACCAAATGTGTACAATACAGTAGGAACACTATGAAAGAAAATCCTAAGTCAAGACGGTCGCCATCAAAAAAATGGAAGATTAGGTACATATATTTGTGCAACATACACACTAATATTATGGATATCAAATAAAAGGACTTAATTTGTGGAACATATATTTTAACCACGATAAAAAAATTCAAATCAAAGATGGTCGCCGTAAAAAAGTAAGACTATCATATTTTTGTACAACCTACCCAATATGGGTATCAATTAAAAGCGTCTAGCTTGTAGAATACAATAAAAATCCAAAATGTCCGCCATAAAAAAAAACGAAGATTACAAATTTTACTACAACCCACCCAATAAAGGTATGAAATGAGAGAGCATTAATAGGTCCTGTAAAAAATAAAAATAAGAAAATAAAATTACATTATAAATATTAAAAAAAATATATCAATGCACTGAAAAGAAAAAAATAAACTTTGTAGTGGGAAAACCCATCGATGGGAGAAACCCATCATTTTGTTGCATCGTACAATTTTCTATTTTCTATCTTAAATTTGCTTGTTGCGATATATCTTATGTGGACAATCTCGCGACATTATTATTTTACTATTCAAAATTAGTTTACGGAGCATTAATACCTGGCTACGAGTGATTCGGATTCTTTATTTAAATCATTATAAATTTCATTTCTTAGCTTAATCTCGAAGATATTTTTTACTCTGTTGTTACTGGTAGTACAGAGTTTTTACTCTGTTGTGTTAGTAGTGTGCATAGGTCCTAAGAGATCATGTCAGAATCGAAATCATTCGAAACGTATTTTGAGTACAAATCGACTATTCAATATTTCGATACTTTAAATTCTGGTTTTATGTGTAATTTGAAATAAATAAAATAGTTTTGCGATTTTTTAAAGCTTTTTCTTTTTATATATAATATAAATTTACTGATTTTATTGCAGTTTATGTATCACATTATCTTATAATATTTTAATTTGTCTATATGTTGGCTGTTATCAGTGTTATGTGTGTATACAATTCGAGTCAAGTATCTAACAAATGTTAACATTGACATTTTCACTTCAATTTTCACGGATAACCTGTGAAAACGATGTGCGAAGTGTTTTCGGCATAAAATAATATCAGTTCAAGTTAAAACTTCTCAAATACTTACGAAAATGGATGGTTTCGAGATTAGAGTTTCGAGCAATATAAAGGTATGTTATTTCCCAAAGTTTTGTGGTAATTTGAATGAGTTTTCAATTAGTATTGATTATTATTGATTGACCATGTTTCAGGGTAAAGGATTGTTTGCGACGAGGTCGTTTCGTACTCGGGACGTTATTCTAGAGGAGGATCCACTGGTGTCATGCCAATTCGCTTGGAACGCCGCGTACAGTTATTTAGCGTGTGATCATTGTATGCGGTATGTATTCGGTATTTTGGTTTGCTTTTACTTTAACCGCACACTTCAAACTTTATTCAATTTTAAGTTGAAGATGCAGTTTTATCCGAAATATATCTAACTACTTGGTGATGTAACTGTACTGTAGTTAAGGGCCTTCTAATTTATTTTTATTGTTTTCACTTCTCTCTTAAAAATCGAGTTGCTTGTTGATTTTTTATCTCGCTCTTCTGTAAAATTTGCGTTAACGTAGAATAAATGACAATCTTCCCAGTATAGGATTTGTGTTGTATTCATTCATTCATGTTATCATAAAACCAGATATGGAAAGTCTTAAAATAAAAACATTGCATTCTGTCTGACAATGTTATGAAAAAAATCTAAAATATCAGCTTTCATGTACTTATACACAGAAAATATGTCTTATTTTATCATATGAAAAGGTTTATTTTTCATATTGCTTATAACAATTTATTAACCGTTAATTTCCAGACCGCTAGAAACTCCAGAGCAGAATGCACGACGGCTCGCTTGCAAGCCAGACATAGTATTGCCGCACGCAGACTGCTATGAGATAGATCTGCAAACCATAACCAGTTGCGACCAATGCAACTTGCAGTACTGTTCAGAAGAGTGCAAGCAGGTGGCCAAGACCACCTACCACAGCCTGCTTTGTTACCAGGAGACTGACACACAACACCCCATTAATGTCCTGTTGGATGCTTGGAAGTAAGTTTGAGAAAGTTTGTGATTTAATGACAGTGATAATTAGATGGCCTGAGTTTCAAATCCTGGACCTCACTCCTGACTTTTTATAATTTGTTTAGATTATAATGAAATTGGGTATGTCCATGTTTTAAATCCCTGATTTAACTGCTGCTTACTTTAATTTTCTGCATATTACAAAGTTGCTTTTTATGAAGGATAGTGAAGGAAATTAATGTTAGGACAGTGACAAACAAACAAATGCCTGTGAACTTTATCAATTTATACTTAAGCTCTCTTACACTGAGAGGAGATCTGTGCCCAACAATGGAGTAGTATTATTACATCCGTCAATGTAAAAGTGTTTAAAAGTAGTATGTTTTAGGGTGAGTTCTATTAGACATTCACAAAGTCCACACTCACAACCACAGATTTTCCCGTTCCACTAGCTTGTAAGTGTTACTGACACATTCTCTAGTGGAACAATCACTTTTAAAGATGACTACGACTCTCCTTTAAAGATGGATCGCCGTGAGCGTACGTCATGATGTCATGTGTGACGTTACAGCCGCAACCATAACGTTGTGCGCGTTGTGAGCGCCATCCGGAACGCACCCGTAGTAGTTAAAGGTGTTTCAGTTGTAAATAATTTTTATAGACACCCTTAAATATGATCATCCTATGTAGTAAGCATGAATTTGAATAAAACAATAATATCTTTACAAATCAACAAATCGTTTCTTCTGTAACACAGACAAATGCACCTTCCTCCTGAAACAACAAGCATTCTTCTCATTGCTCGTATCTTAGCTATGATTCAGCTGAGTAAAAACCCAGAAGTGATGATTGGGAAAGTGAAGGAGTTCTGTCACCGCTCTGTCAGTGAGGACGCTGAGCTGACCCACAAGTTGTTGGGTGAACAGTTCTGTGAGCAGTTGAGTACACTGAGAGAACTGATGAATAATGTTGTCAGTGGAGAGCATATACAGGAGGTAATATTTTTTTCAACAATATAATACATATGTACAGTTTGAAGTGCTCTTAATGTTGTCATATGTTATGCAGAACATATTTGGAACTATGCAAATTATTCTCGAAACATTTCGGATGCAATTTTTGAACTGTCAACTAACAAAAAATATGACTATTGGAAACAAAAAAAATTGCTATGATGTTTCTCTATGAAGGTTAATGCAACAAAATTATTCAAAAAGGATACTCTCTAATATTTGTGTTAAGGTGAATTTAGTAAATAACATAGCAGTTCATTGATGGTAAGTGGTCACTACTGCCCATGGATGTGGATATTTCATAAATAAGTCAACCTGCACACCATTTGTGATTTAAGTGAAACACGCAACCAACTGTAGTATTATTTCCTTTCCACTGATGGTATTCTTATAATATTTTTGTTCGTTCTTTTCCAGTTTTTGACACAGGAGGGATTCAACTCAATGATGGCCCTAGTGGGTACCAATGGCCAAGGTATAGGCTCTAGTCCATTAGCATTGTGGGTGAAAAACTGTTTGGAGCGCACCATGTCTGATGATGAAAGGGCGCAGCTTGAGCTCTTCATTGATAGGCTGTACCAGAAAGTGGAAGAAGGTGAGCTTGACTTTCATTGTCATGTGAAGTTAATATATATTTAGTTTTATACTTACTTATGCATCTCCTTGTTTATGTGTGTATGTTAAGTGTATTCTTAACCATGGGACGAAATTGTGCACTGATGTAGTTCATAATATAATTTATACTATAATTATTATATGTACCTTACATACATATTCTTACATACACAAGTACATATGTCTTTCTACCCAATATTCATTATTATTATTGCCGGCTCACTTTCACATGAGGTGACCATCATAGTCCTCGCGAGTAGCAACGCACCTGTGATTGACTTCAGATGGATCCCATGTTCTGTGTGAAGTTGATTACAAATGTCCATGGGCGGCAGAGGCCACTTACCATCAGGTGGACTGCATGTTTGTTTGCTACTTCAGTCAGATAAAAAAGAAATGTTTATAAATGTGTCTTTTGGACAATTCTTCATGAATTTCTTAGTAATCCTGACCACAACTAACTAGGGCAAAATTTTAATTGAACTGACTAGTCAAAATATGTTATGATGGCATCCAACCTTGTTTTGCAGAGTCAGGCGAGTTCATCAACACAGAAGGCTCTGGTCTATTTCGCCTACAAAGCGCATGCAATCACAGCTGTGACCCCAATGTAGAAGTGTGTTTCCCCTATGGTAACCACAGGCTGCAGTTGAGAGCCTTGAAGCCCTTGATGCCAGGCGATGAGATCTGTATCAGCTATCTGGATGAGTGTTCCTTGAGGAGGTCGAGGCATTCTAGGCAGAAGGTGGGTTTCCAATTTTTGAAATCAAATCACGCCACAGGTAGGTAAATGCTTACTTTAAGTGTAGCATTTGAATCCTGGTTCTAGCTATAAGTAGATAGTCCAAATAAAAGAGGCATACAACAGAATTGAGATAAATTTCTTTTTCTTTTTAATTTCCTATACAAAAACTACATTTGATCATCTTATAATTATAAGTGCTAAAGTTTGTAAGGTAAGTGTGTACTTTTAATTTTTCACACAAAAAGTACCTGTTGGATTTGCTAAAATTCCCTACAAACATATTGACTTAGATAAACTAACACATAACATTGGTATATGTGACCAAAGTGGGCAGTGCAGCAGCAACCTTGTCCCATGTGTATTTTTTTTTATTTTTATTTTTTTGTCCTCGAAGGGGAAACTTTCAAAAGGTATCCGGCGCTACAAAGAGGACTCCGGGATCTCTCTAGGAACGCAACCGGAATTCTCTGAGGGCGTTGCCCCCTTGGGCTTCTCCCAGATGGGCGGCTGGGCCCACTGCTCCGTCTAGTCTTTACGACTGTATACGACCACACATACCGCCATCCTTCCCGCCTGGGGTCGCCTGACCTACCGGTTCAAGATCCTACTATAGCCGCTTGTAACCCTGAAAGCCCCTTTTAGTCGCCTCTTACGACAGGCAGGGGATACCATAGCCCTATTCTAATCCAGGAACTACAGGGACGGTCTCATATGTATAAGAAGACAAGTTAAATACAAGCTTGTAATAAATATATGCCTTTCAGGAGCTGGCCCAGAACTACCTCTTCCTTTGCTGGTGCCAACGTTGTGTGAGTGAGGCCTCCCAGCCGGAGTGCACCAGTGAGGAGGAGATGAGTGACAACGACCAAGACCTGGACGACTGATGCTCCAACTGGCTCGCCTTCTGCCTCCTCGGATTGTGAACTGTGAAGTGAATGTGCTGTGACTCGTGCTTTGTTGATATAAGGGCTGTTGATACAATATATTGAGGAATTAAATTAGTGATGTAACAAATATTAGCATTCCCATTCGCAAATATTGTGCGAATGTTTTGAGAATACTGAATTGCAATGATAAAAAAGCAATACTTAAATGGAGTATATAGTGCAGGAAATAAATGGAGGTTTAAAAAAAAACTGTTATAATTTTTTATCTACGGGTTTATAGTGTTCTGTTTTCATTTTAAGAAAAGTCCTTTAATTAATTGATGGTTGTTACAACTATCCAATATAAAATAACACTTTCTATAGTTATAGCCTCATACTAGGATTTTTTCTAGTGTCAGGAGTATCATGGATATACATATAGACAGACACCCAGAAATAGAATAGGAACTTAAATTCATCACTCAGAATTCTATCTGGCTGGGGATTGAACCTGGTACCTATTGTGTGTCAAATCAGTATTATGGCCGCTTCGCCATGCAGGTTGACAAATAATGTCTAATGCGTAATCAGCTGATTGTCTTAGTCTCTATGCCTAATAAAACATTACATAGTTAGAATACACTTTATTTGTGGCTTATCTTTATAGAAATCTGAGCAGTAGCTATATATGAGACAGTATAAGTACAACATTACAATGATCTCATTAGTGACAATTTTGTACAATACTATAACTAACCTAATCATTGTGTTGCTAAGCACATTCGTGTTTTGAAGTGAACTTTGGATATTTTCTCACAAGTCTTTTTTCCAATTCTTGTATGCAAAGTTAAATATAAAGAAAAGTGAAATTTTATTCATTTTACAACCGTAGAGTGTAACATGTCGGAAAAAATATTATTTTTCTGTAAGTCTTAATATTATTTACTTTCAAGACACATGTATGTATGATCACAATATGATTGATTTAAGCATTATTTCGAAATTGTAATTGTAGGAAAATATTATTTCTTTGCCACCTCATTTGTCGACGTATTTAATGTCTAGAAATATGAACTGACCATAATCTGTCTAAATTGTATGTATATTGTATTGACAGCCCTAAGAATCTTATATTCCCTGATCCGACTCTCTTATGTTTCAAACTGTATAAGTAAATATTAATATACTAATATACAATTGAGTATTAAGTATATCTAAACTTATCTATGTCTCACTGTACCCAAATACGGGCCTAAATAGTAAGTGATCGGCGATTGATTGAGGCAGTTGTGTGAGTTTATACTGTAGTCGGAACCAATATGGATCCGACAGGTTAGAAGCGAGTAAGCTTGTGTATAACTTAGTGATAAAAATTATCTAAAAATAATCGACATATGGCCACTTCGTAATAATTTATCATGAAGTAAAAAACAGACAAGGTGAATATTGATAAATTAACCGAGAAAAAGACCTCCATCATATTTACCATGTGGTATATATATATATATATATATATATTGAAAATATGCATCAGTCGAATAATGTAACGTCAATGTTTATGAAATTTACTTTTGTGTTTAGACTAATATAGGATGTGTTTAGACCGAAATAGGATGATATTTGATAAGATTAAACAGTTCTTAAACAATTGAAATGTTATCACACTTTGGCAAAGGGAGATCTCCCGCCAGGCTAGGTGGTCATGCCTGGGGAGCGGCCGAGCTCCGACAGTCGTTCAGAACTTGTATATATGCAGGGTATTGAGAATACTTCGATAGCGTGTTTCAGAATACTAGTAGCGCCATCTCTTGATGAGTTGCGGGAGGTCGACACACACCCGTTAAAGCCAAAAGCTTTCATTGTATGACTCTTTCGTGCGTACTTTTGATGCTCTTATCATCATGAAGAAAGCGAGACTTAGATGACGAAGACAAGACTCATTTACTGTAATGGTGGCGCTCACATTCGTTTCGAAATAAAATTTGCGAATCAAATAAAAATACTAATTATATTTTGAAATTATTTTGGAACATTGCAACTAAACACATACATAGTATGTTGTCGCTTAGGACATATATAAAAGTATATATAAGTAGTATTATTTTAAAACCTTATGCATTTCAATATTCTATAGCTTTCATACATTTCATCTGTATTAATAAATACTAATTATATATTAATTACACGGAATTATAAATGAACATTTATGAAATCATTGTTTATGTCATCTGATACGAGAAATTTATTCTAAACGGTTTTTCTATCTCTTAGTACATACATATTTTGGAAAATATTTAACAGATTTTTCTGGGATTGTCGTGTCCCATAATTTCGTCTTAGATAATGTCTTAAAATATTTCATGTTACGGTTCCGTCAATATGCATGGTATAAGCAGTGGACAACACATTTGGTGACAAGTGGTTATGTCCATTAGGTAACGTAAAAAAAGTCTAGTATTAAAATACATGAAAATAATTTAGAAAGTAATACGACAAAAAATGATAAAACTATTCATAACATTTAGGTCAATAGGTCTCAAAAACTTGACAATATAAGGATGGGGGAGTCATGAAAAACTATAATATATTTTGACTTCATCTTTAGACATCATGATTCGTAGAACGATTTGATGCAAAGTAGAACTAGTATTTTATATCGATTATTGGCAATAAGAGAGTTAATAATAGCTCATAAAATTGTGTCAAATGTAAAAAACAAATGCATGGTGTATTAAAATGAAAAAAAATTATAAAGGTATTTTGATTAAGCGTAAAGTTTTCTTATCTAAAATTAAAGGTATGGAAAATGAGACGAATTTTTTAAAGTGGCCTATAGTTGTAACAAGGCCTACATACACAACATATAACATATTAATTTATATAATATTATATTAATATATGTATAATATATTAGATTAAAATACGCGTTATTAATTAACAAATATTTAATTGGTTCATCCACTAGTGTTAAAATTTCGTAGAAAATTACTTCAACTTAAAATAAAAGTGTCCTAAATTTTGAGATGTATAAGATTTGAAAAAATAACTCCTTTAATAAATGGTACAGATATAGATTAAAAATACTTACGATCAATGATATTACAAAACAATTTAATTGTGCAGTATTGTCAGTATTTTTTTATGGGGACGGGCACGTTCAGTAATCGAGGGTATTCTTTCAAAGATTTTGGTTATGAAATACAAACATAGAAAGATGTAATTTTATACATTTTGGATGCGTAGGCCCTCCTATTTTGCCGTGTGACGGATGGTCTTAAGTACTTGCATTGTCAGTGCCGGATTGGCCACATAGCTAGAGTAGCAAATGCTACGGGCCCCGCGACTAGAGGGGCCCCGCGGTCCAACACCTACCGTCTATTTATATTTTACTATCTTTGATAATCTAAAAATCTTAAACTGAAAGTAGATATAGAAAGTGTCATCTCTAAACTTTCCCAGATTAAATCCAGAAAAGTTTACTAGTAACAATTTTGTTTTATTTAATGCACTTACTTAAGGCAAACTATGGGCCTCCTGTCAGAATTTGCTACAGGTCCCGCGCTGGCCTAATCCGGCACTGTGCATTGTACTGGGAGGTGCTTGAGTGTTCTACATCTTAATAAAACATCAAATAACATTAAAGTGTAGCAGTGTTTAGATACTTATTTGAATGAATATGGATGAATTGTTTCTTAATCATTTCATTGCATAATTTTATATGGATAGTTAGTGTTATGTAGTAAATTATTTATTACTGATATGATCATACACCTGTAAGTATAACCGCAGATTTTAAATGGTTGGGTAACTTTAATCAACAATTTAGTAAAAAATAAAATGATTATGAACGAACTAAATTAGTATAATGCACTGGAACTTGAAGGTAAGTGGACTGCCGACATCTTTAATTAGTTCCAAATACAGCTAAATTAAACTTGTCGGTCATAGAGAAATTATTAACGATGAGGACTGTCTTGTGTGTATCTTCCTTACCACACGCTTAAACCAGTACAGACAAATTGAAATTGACAAAAATAAGTGTAGCGATTTAACAGCTAAGAGTTCAGAAGGACGCGTATATTTTTTGGAGATAAGATAAGATTAAAATAAATTTAAAAGTGTATAGAAACGCTTTATAGAAACCTTTTTAGGCTTTTGCTTATATATCTTTTATTTATCATATGTATGTACGATTAATTTGATATAGTTATATCTAACTATACACTGTCCTAGAGTGATGGGTAAGATTTCACATCTTGAAATACTAGGGAAAACCTATCGCCCCTTTGTCCGTGTAACATTAACTTTCGGGACAACTTGTATTAAAAGTCCTAAACTATATAGTACAATAACATAGAAAAAAAACTTAGAAATTTGCCCCTAGTAACTTTAGAAGTAATGCCATACATATAAATCTATATATTCCGTAAAAAAAATTTTTAATTTTAAGAGCTGTGTATGATCAAGTAATGTTTACCAATTTGAAAATTTAATGGGGCTATATTTGTATTTACTCTAAAGCTATTGACACTTCAAGTATCATTGAAAGAGTATCACTAATTTTTATTCAATATATTTAGATAGAAATTCTCATTTCTATGCTACAAAACAGTTTATTTTATTGTCTATTAGCATGAAATGTTTGCATTTGGTATATATAAGTGATCATTTTGATAAATATGTTTCAGTCAAGATTCATGAATCAGTAAAAATGTAATTTGATTCATAATAATCTTAATAAACATAACATTTATTCTGTACAATATTAATTAAAATCACTTTTACGCTAAATACGATTGATTAAGTAAATTTATGAGTCTATAAGGCGCTAAGAGTTTTGGCTGATAAACCTTGAAACATTTTTAAGGCCATTTCCTTCAAAACTAATTTAGATCACTCCTTTTCAGCCTACTTTACAGCCTACAGCAGTACTTTTGAATGATTTTGCTTGATAAAAGTGCTTTTGGTTAAGAGTTTTGCTGCAAGTTCTGTAACATACGCCTATAATTTCATATGAGAAATGTATGTGCCAAAATGAATAACTTTTTTAGGCACGCTTGAAATTAGCTAATCATAATAGATTAAGACCAGCAGGCATTTCTATTATAATAGGGTAATATTTCATTTGTAAGTATATCAGTAGTAATAAATATTGTTATTTGATCACCAGTAAGTACATAATATACATAAAATTACTAGAATGTAAAACTAAGTTTTAGTAAGTAAAATTAATTAAGTACTAGATTGTAAGATTATAAAGTAAATTTAATGGCGAAGGAACGATTGCTTTTATTTTGTTTTAAAAAAGTATTTTATAATTTATTCTAAGAACACATGTCTGGACTATATGCATAATATTTAGTTGATAAACTTGATTTAAATTTATCTTATACGCTCTATATGTTTATATTGTTTATTATTTAATAAAATATATGAATATATTACCAGTTTTTTTAAGCAACATGGAAGTAGCTTATCTGACGCAATCCACTTGATGGTAAATTTGGGTACTTTAATCAGGATTGTACTACCGAGGAAAACACCCAACATTCCACCTGAGCAATGGAGCTGGTAAATATCATTTATTTGTACATTATATTACAATGTTTTTATTAACACTGTATTATCATGTTTAAATGTTAAGGATCCAAGAAGTATTCGACCTCCCTGAGAAATGCCCGGGTAAAGACCCTACCCTTCAAGCCCGTAAATCCTTGCCCATCGTATTATGTTGACTTAGCCATAGGATATGAGAAATATGGAGGGTATCACGTCCCAATACAGAGGGTACTTTCGAAGATCATTTACAAACAGTACATTATTGTTCCTGAGAATAAAGTTGGAACGCTTGATGTTAGTATCTTGCACTAACCCTTAAAATAGAAATCACCAGCGTATAACAGACGTAGGCGTCGCTTTTTTATAGATCTTGTTTGTATTATTGTTGAATGTTAAAATTATACTTTATGACTAGCATGTGATTTAACTCAAAAACGCAAAGCAGTATCAATGCAAAAATCCTCAAAACTATCATCTACCCCGTTAGGTTAGGTTACCCCGTTTGTTTTGATAAAATACGCAACACGTCTTCAATCAAATTGTTACAGAATGTTTATCCGAAATATGAAGTAGATTGGATCAAGAAATCACGTTGTCCCATACAAAGTTTGTCCCCGTTTTTCACCCCCTTAAAAGGGTGAATTACCAAAAATCGTTTCTTAGTGCTAACTTACGTCATAAAAAGAAACCCTGTATCAAATTTCATGTTTCTTTGTACAGCAGTTTCGGCTCTGCATTGAAATTTCAGTAGTTAAGTCAGTTTTCCCTTTTATGTAACATATCTATATGGATTTAGTTTTTATATAACTATATTAATACCCGAATTCAACTAAATCCTATTGAAAATGCTAGTGTTAGGTATTGTTAAAAGTACCTATATTATTTATTCGAATAACGAGACTACGTGGACAATAATCTCAAAGAACACATACGGTTACAATTTTACGAATAAGAAAACTAGTAGGAACCATTTGTGTTCTATTTTCTACTCCTTTTAAAATCATAAAAGAAATTCTCTTAAAAATCCCATTTAGTCCGCTTTGCATTCTAATCAACAATGAAAATTGTTTAAAGCTTGAAATACAAAAATGTTAATTACAAAGGAACTTCAAATTTCGCAGGCTTTGTTACTTGAAGCTAACAAAGGCCATTTTGTTTTTTAGCTTGAATTTAGAACAGCGCTTTTTATTAATGAACCTATTCTCTACTCTATGGGTTCGCAAGTCACTTAATGATTACATAATTTTACGTAACGAACGATAAATCGTGTCGTGTGTCATGAATAGTCGTTATTTTTAGTATGAAAACAAAGATTCGGCGATTAACCACTTGAAAGTAAATTGAATTGAAAAAACAAACAGCGTCGCTCAAGAGGCTCTAAAATAAAGGACTTTAATGTCATTATCCATAGGACATCAAGTCGCATTAAATTCTTTATTCATTTTATTTTTGCGGACTCACGGGCCGGAATTCCTGCGATGTCTTTGATCTGAGGCAAACAAGAAAAAAAGATGGACGAAAATGCACTTCAACTGTCTTCATAAAAGGGGAAAAATATAATTTATTCACGAGATAATTTTCTCCTCCCTTTTAAGGAGACGTTTGAAGTAGGGTGGGTACGAATTAATGTTTGTACTGTGCCCGGCTCCACTACTCTACTGGGAAGACTTTGACCTGTCTTGTTCCATCTGTTATTTTTTATTTTTACGGTTGTTGCGAAATAGCTATGCAACATTATAGTGGAAACGTTTCAGATTTACAACACTGCCGGCCTCCTTTTCAATTCATCTGTAATGTATTTCGTAGCGAATATATACGAGGCAACTAAAAATTTATGAGCTCAAAATTTAAAACGTGAGCTACGAATGTTCCGGTTCGGTAACGAATGAGTATGCCATTGATATCTACTTTATATTCAACATGAGCTTTCTGTTTGTAATGTAATATGTGTATTAAGTGTAATATTTCATGTTTTTTGAAACATTGAGCCTGTAGTATACCTGATGTGGTCACTGCCGGCCATGGACACCCGCAAGCATCTTCGCGTAGAGCAAGGGTTCTAAGTCAATTAAAGATGCGTTGTTACTGCTGAGAACAAAGATGGACGCCTCACACAAAAGTGAGCTGACAATCATAGCATTACCTACACTGAAAGTAAAAACCACTGCACGTTAGAGATAGGTGTGGCGGTCGAACCATAAATGTTCTACCACCTTTTGAACAACCATTTATATTTGTATTCAGCCGTAGGCACCATATTTATTATCGAAATGCAGTCATAAGAACCAAAACAATAGTATCATACCTGTAACTTACTATGTAAGCAGTTACCTATACTTTGCAAGTAAATGTAATAATTAATAGTACTTTCTTATATCACAGCTAGGGTTGCCACCTTTTTTTTCAACGATTAAAGTACATTGGCTACAAAAGGTATAAAGAAAAAAAGGACGTAGCTTCAAAATAAATTCAAAATAATAACAAGCTATTTATATTATTACTTAATTTTTGGCTCTACGATACTTTTAGAACTGTGTGAGGTGATAGTAGGCAAAAAAAATGTAGATAGTAACTCGACGCCCATGTTTCTAAAAAACACCAAACGTAAATGTTCTACTACTTTCTAAATAAGATAGCTACGGAAACCTTGTGATTAAAGGAATTTTAGTTTACTGATTATAATCAAACTTTTTAATCCCAGATAGGTATACAAGATAAAGTATTTTCGCGTACTTTATTTTCCTCATAAAGTATACTTGCCCCGAATAAAGTACAATACTTTAGAATAAAGTACGGGTGGCAACCCTAATCACAGCGTTTTAGCATGGATAAAGCGGTATCCCAAGGTCTAACAAAGAGAAGGATTGTTGCATACAAACTGCAAGATTCCTACTATGTACTGCACTAGTAGGTACATTTACTACGTTGAACAAATCGCTTTTAATTCTCCAGTACTACAAAATTTTATCGTTTGCGATACGCACCAAAGTTAACTCGATGAGCTCAATTGCTTCCACTAAGTACGGGATTAAGTGAACCCTTAAAAATCCTTTGGAAAATTAAATCCAACAATTTAAATTTTGTTGCCACACATAACCGACCCTGTTGCCACGACGACTACCCTATCTGGTCCTTTTGATCTTTGATCCGCGTTATTTTGCGACCCTTCCGAAGTTATAGGATTACGGTTTACTACATATGGGATGGTAGTCTCACTATTTGTTTCACACATGTTTATCGGTATTTATGAATTTAAAAAATATATCATATTCTTATGGCTATAAAGCCCAAACATAAGTCAAATTGACGTGCAATATTGGTATTATCAAAAAAAGGTGATTCTTACCGAAACGATGCAGCTGGGTTCTGATAGATCTTGACATCCACTGAGTTGGCGAACGGTCACGACAGTCAAATCAAAAGTTTGAAAGAAATAGTGTATTTTTGGGGCGGTGTACCTACGTCAAATTACGTAGATTGGGCTTTTAAGGTTAAAGCACTTGGTGAGGAATCGCTTATTTATTGTATTGTAAGCTGGCAAGTCCAGCCCCTTAGCTCTGCAAATCAATAAATTTTGTATGTAATTATTTACCTAGGTATTAACGTACCAGCCCAAACACATACACAAAACAATTAATATCAAACACATACACGTACAATTAACAAGTTAGTATTACCTAAATTTCCGTAGCCGGTCAGGTCAAACTTTATTTCAGTTACTGGTATAATTGAAGGTAAAATCTAAATGTTCGTTGTTAACTACAAGCTTAATAAAGGTCTGAGCGTAGTTAAATGTATAAATGTGGTTAGCCTCCCTCCTAAAGCCGGTGAATCTTTACTGAATGTGCTAATAATAACCAGATAATATGGGGTTCGGTAGAGGGCCAGATTTAAATTAAAATCGTCCCCTCTTTGAAGAAATGACGGCATGGGTTCCTAATTGATGCCCTGAATATCGGCCTACATCGAGCGGGTTGTGAATAATTGACGAATTTCATACTCAAATGCCTTTTGTCGTCTGTTATTGAGTTAGCCGACCGCCTCTGACGAAACGGAAAATTGCTCTTGGTAATGAAAAATTCTATTCGGTTCAACATTGCGGTTTTTAATTTAATACGAAATAATATTTTTCGCTGCCTTTCGACGCTTCGATGATAACAAAGAGTGAAATTACTTTGTTCAGAGTAACGCTAAATTTATATTTGATGAATCAATAATATTATTTTTTATAATTTATTCCTATCCTCAATCCTAAACACGATAAAGAAATTTAGTTAAAAGAAATATACCTACCAACTTAATCTGGCCATAAACACCGTTCCATTAAAAAGAAACAAAATGTTACTTTTGAATTTGGAATCTGTAATTTTTATACGATTATTCATTGTGTTTTCTTATTTTCGCGCCAATGTATTGTAAATTATTTTGTAATATTAAAATGGAGTGAGGCGATAAAGAGAACGGAATCGCTGTGATTGCATTTCATGAAGTAGGTGGCAAGAAAATACACTTTTTAAAATCCTTCATACGCTTGTCAAATGTGTACAACCTGTATGTACTTACCTGTGTAATTGTGTACCGGGTTATTGATAGGTACAATGGAACCTCCTCTGTTTGTGATAGAAAAAGATTATCTGGCTATTCACGTAGTGTTTGTACGTGTAGGTACCTACATAAACTATGAAGAACAAATAAACCAAATCTAGTTGTACTATGTCGTATGTATTTTACAAGGTATTAAAACAGTGCAACAGTATACGTTTTCAATCTACCCGTTCAAACCAATCAACAAACAACTAATCACTGTATCACGTTCAGTTATACCGGTTTGACCCAATTTATTAGGTACATTTCCTGTGGGATTTCCTGTACACTATTCTATTCCATCAGCTGCAATGCAAGGATTACAGCGCTTTGTGTTTACACCCGGTAATAGCATTCGGAAGCTATTTGCATTAGCTTTGTTGATTTCCAATCATAATCCTCTAAATTTTGGATGATTGATGAGCTCGCTGCCCAGAGAGATTGCTGTTAATATTTCATTTTGTTTACTGAACGTACTTTTTGGACTGTAAGTAGGTCGATGCTTATGTATATGAACAAATAAGTATATCTAATAATAAAAACAAGCTATTAAACACGCTTTGTATGCTCATAGCCCCACACTAGGATTTTCTCCTATGTCGTGGGTACCATGTGGGTACTCGAACCGCACTGCCAGAGGACTCCGGGAAGGAAAGCGGCAGGCGTGGGACCAGCCGTTCTCCTGGGTGTAGCCTTATGGAGTAACGCGCTCTGAGGACTCCAGTTGCGTTCTTTTGGAGATCTTGGAGTGCTCTTGCAGCACCGAGGAATTCCACCTGGGGTTTAGTGCGGTAAAAATCCCACAGGCGTCCCTCCCACGGCGTCGGGTACCTTTTGATAGTTGAAAATATGAAAATGAAAATGAAAATATTCTTTATTAACTAAAGATACATTATTACAGGTGAAGTACACCCCTGTTAAGTTCGCAGAACTTGTGTTAGGGGTGAACGCTCTTTCCTGATTGCATAGAACCAGCGTTGTTTACAATATAATAAAGACATTCAATTTTAAACTACGAGGGTAAACACAAAATTTACTTATAAACAGAATAATCGCCGCATGATCCGATGGTCAATAACACACAATTAAGCAAGCAACATTGTAAGTTACCCTCCCGAAAAAGAAAAAAAAGGTATATCTGTTGGTTACTCTTTTACAAATACCTGCTGGTTGGATTTCACTGACATTTAGCACACATATACCTAGTTTATGACCTAAATTAACACATAGGATACTCATTAGCAAGAAGCGGGCGAATCTGCAGGAATGTCCTTGCAATGTAAAAATGGTTGTAATTGTAATTATGGAAAAAAAGAGACTTTTTATTTTCTTGACAATGATTTCGAAGGTTAATTTATGAACTACTTTCGATTACTGCATTGGTAATATACCGATACGTAAGGAGTTTTTTATATGAACTACAGTTGTCTGTAATATATTGTTATTATGTTTAATGCGTTTAAAATGATTGTAGTTATTTTATTACAAGAAATCATGTATAAAAAGCATTTAAAATGTGTAAAGTTTAGCGACTTCTTTGAAATCTAAAAAGCGTAACATCTTATGCTTTATTGTAATGGGTCTGCAAAAAACTATTTTCGTAGGAGCACTGCGTACAGTAAATTGAAAAGCTCGCTCTTATACAGTTTCCCGCTTCGTCGAGGAAATAAAAACAAGGAGGAAATGAAAATAGGTTAAGCGGACCCTCGAGGTCTGAAATGGTTGGAGGATCGGTTTTTGTATCAACGCCCTGCTCGGTGTAATGCACCCTAATAAAACTTTAGCAACGCATTGCTTTGTCTATGGTCAGTGTTGCCAACTGTAACAAAATAATTTATGGTATGAAAGAACTATCAAAATCAATGCCAAAAATCTCGAAATTCAGTGCTAGGTTTAGAAAGAAAGCTATAATAATAACTCAGAAAATATAGCTAAGTTTACTGTTTCTGTACTTACATGCGGTCATATCACTGTCCATCCGTTTGTCCATCGATACATGTTTTCATTTGTTCATCTACCCGTTCGACCATGTTTTTTTCGTCTAATATTGAAAACTTAAAGAAATAAGCAATAATTTATACTATATCGCAATTAAAAAATGTACCAAGCAAGTTAGAATATCGTCATAGTATTTCCTCTCCATAAGTAATTTTTAAAAATGTATCCCTAAACTATTTTTTATTTCTATAAGCTGGCAACACCGACTCTGTGTAACGCCCTAATAAAAATTTAGCAACGCATTGGCTCGCGAATAGTTCGCTCGAGACTTAGTTTTTTAGATAATGCTCGCCTATTCTAAAAACCAAACGGTTGCACCATTTGTACTGCGGAATACAAATATACGGATGAATAGAAAACTTTCCAATGCGGATATTCAGGGCATTTCCAGCATGAATTCGGAGAAGTGTGTCATTATTAAAATTGTTGTAGGTTTGTGGGTCAGCTTTTGTTTTTTGAAACTTCAAATTATTTTTTGGAATTGGGATTTTTTCGCGAACAATTTGCTGCATTACACGCCATGCGTTTTTTGTCTTTTATTAACTGTTTCTTATTTTCTATTTTTACGTACAAAATTAGTTTGTAGAGACGGTAAACATACAAGATCTACTTAGTATGATTCAATATATTGTTAACATGATAAGCAATGTGAAACATAATTAAAAATATGATAATATTAGTACTATAATATTAGTATTACTACCGTATACCAATTGGTAGTTACATTGTTACAACTAATTAATTATAGGGTAAAGCAATTCGTATGATTTTATCGGCGAAGTGTGAGGCGATCATCTCAGTTCTCAGGAGTAGCAAAGCACGTGAATTTGGAATCTTAAGATAGAAAATCTGTTCAACATGAAGCTGCTGCTGTGTTGTTTCTATGCTATATAAAATATAAGTCCATCAGTCTTTAACTGTTAGATAATTGAATTTAACCATATTAAAGACTTTAAATAATTATAACGCTTGCTCAAAGGCGTGACAATAAACGAGTTACTTATAACTCTGGCCAAAATCTAAATTAATATTTCCTAAAGTTTAACTTATTACCTACATATTTTCTGGGTACATTAAAGAGGTTTAATTATTATTATTATTATTTTATGGTTTCTACCAATCTCGACTTATATTAAAAAATAAATCAGTTCTTAATGGTGGTCACGGGCGTATACCAAGTGAACGTCATTTGAGATTTAGGTAAATAAAGGTAATAATTTTGTAAATGTGTTAGGGTCTATCGGAAAAAAAAATCTAACTATTCTTTACGTGTTTAGGACAACTGCTTTCTGTAAAGTAATATATGTATATGGAGACAAATTAATAGATTTGAGTGATTCGTGAAGCGTTTTAGGTATAACTTCGGTTATTATTATTATTTCCCTTTACACACTCGAACTAACGACAAAACCCTAATACGTATACCTTTCTGTCCAAATTGATCAAACATACTAAAACGAGGCCATACTCTGTTGTTTCCGTCAAGAATACTCAGGGTAGGTTTTCATTAAGGAGTCGACGGGGCGGCTGTAAATAAGCACGATTTGGAGCAACGTTTGTAAGGCTTAGGCGCGGGTAATCTGCCGGTCTGCTAGCGGAAACACGTCACTTCGAAATACGTCACCGTGAGGAATATTACTCTATATAAATTATTTTCATTCTATAAATTCTACGTATGTGGTTTTTTTTAACTTCGTCATATTATTGTTATCAAATCTTTCTTTTCGTTTTTTTTTTATACCGCTTTCTATACTTATCTTGCTACAGATTGTTGTGTTACAACAACGAATAGACAAACACCCCGAGCCAGAAAAGATATCTAAATTCCTTATTTCTATGTCTTTCAGGCCGGGGAAAGATGCCGGAAGCCATTGAGTATCACATCAGAATGTACATATTGTGACCGAACTGGTACGCGGCAGGACCCGCGTACATAGGTACAACTGTTATTAAGTTAATTATATTCATTAGATTAAAATTAAATACGTCTTAGACTATGGATTGAAATTGTCTAAATATGCGTTCCTGGTTCAAATTGTTTACATAACAAAATAACATATGTAAATAAGTAGGTATTCTTAAAAAATCTGGTAGGAAATGTTCACGCAATCCACTTAATTGTAATGTAAGTGCACTTTCAGCACGCTGTCGGTCCTGGATATCTGTCATGAATTATAGATAGGAACAGACTACAGACAGAACTACTGTAGTTCAAACACGGATCTGTAGAAACCAGTGAGAAAGCCTATCGTTAGTGTTGCTTTACACGCCCAAGAAGACATGAACACAACAACACACAAACAACAACAAGCTGTAAACTGCCGTTTAAAAAATGCAACAATTTGGGACAATGTTCAATGAAATAATGACCGAGTATTATCTCTCTGAGTATTATCTGAGTATTATATCTTATGTAAGTATATTTACACACAGATACAAAAATCTGCTAGAATCCTAATTAAAGCCTAATTTCTTTGATTACATTTTTTCAGTTCTACTATTTTATTGGCAAATGTACCTATAAGTTTGATAGATATGCTAGATAGAACTTTTATTTGTGTTGTATGTATAGATAAAAAGATTTGTTTAAATTTCCTTTGAATTAGTATTCGGTGTGTAAAGTCTATCTAGCTTTGATCGACAGGCGTGGAAGACGCTTTTTCTTATTTTTTGAAGGTAATCCGAAGGTATTTCTCAGCAACCATGGCATAACATTGAATTGATGATGACTTTCAAAAGCAAAAGCTAAAATGGAACTTCCAAAGTGAAAATTACAAAGAATAGGCAGTGACGTAACATAATTGAAAAACATTTGTTTCTATGTAAAAAAGATAGGGTTGGTGATTTAGGAAAACTGGACTCGGATCCAATTTTAAAAAGTAAGCAAGTAATTTACGAGGACGAGATGTCTAAGGGGTAATTATTATAAAGATTTCGTCCTATTTTATGCTATGTGGTGCCAACAAATTATTGTCCCACTGCTGGGTACGGTTCTTCTCTCAGAATGAGAGAGTTTTTAGACCATAGTCCACCGTGCTGGCCAAGTGCGAATTGGTGGACTTCACACACCTCCGAGAACGCTTTTTTTTAAAGAACTACCGGGTGTGTCAGTTTCTTCACGATGGTTTCCTTCACCGAAAAGCAGTTATAATTTAATTCTAATACGCACATAATTTTACAAAATCAGTTGTGCATGCCTGGGTTTGAACCTTGGACCTCCCCATCAAGAGGGCAAGTCCCAATTAGGCCATCACTGCTTTAAATGTGACCACCTCATAATTCTGAATCCTCTTTACATCTGAAGAGAATCACAGATGCGTTGCTACTCCCAAGGATTAAGATGATCAACTTTTACAAGTGTACCAGCAACCACACCCATCGAACGCAAAAAACTGCTTCACAGTTAGAAATGGGTGTGAAAACTGCATTTAAATCGTTCACTTGCGAAAATACTAAAATGAAGCTCATATTCACATTGAAAGTTTTTTTAAATTAAAATTTACATTTTAAATTACATTTGCTATTGTTGCATTTGTAAAAGAATTTAGGTATAAAACTAAAAATAATTTGCCTCGCCAGCCCTGCTTGGCATTTGATTTTTCTATTCTGGCGCACAATGAATTTGCCGACATTGTTTGAACGACCTTTCAGACCAATCCTAGTTGAGTCTCGTTTTATTGAAAACATTTAGTGCTTCTGCCTAGCTTTTTACTCTATACAGTGGAGTTTACATGACTAAATATAACAATGGGCGACTCAACTTTTGTCGTATGAATAGATCTTGTTTTGGTACTTTTATAGATATTATAAAAGAAATGTTATTATTGTAATAAGTTGACTGTTTCGTGTAAAATAGTGTAAGCAAATTCTTATTCGCAGTGGCGGATTTATAGATTTGCCGCCCATAGGCTATTAAATTTTTGCCGCCTCTAAATTTTGATATCTTAGTCCACAATCATATCAATTTTCTATCAATGAAATTTCAACTTTATAATTTGTGCTCCATCATCCTCGTTACATCAACTTTTCCCATATAGTTATTATTATTGAGAACTATGGTACCGTGTTAGATCCTTGGTTATTTTTATAGCAAAGAATTATTAAAAAACATTATTTTAGGGAAAAAATATCGAAATTACCGAATCGTCATGTCGTTTGTTCTGGCGTTACAATACAAATACGGATACGCAATTGCATGCCTTAAGTGCGAAGCGCGTAGTAAGTATGCTCTATTCTTGCCTAAAAATCTAAATCCGATATTTTCTCACGTTGAACCGTACCTAACAAATATGATGTACATGAATATTATTTAAAAAGCAACTTATCAGAAATAAAAATAATCGCTGAGCTTATAAAAAATATTTTTTCGGTTATGATTAATTATTTTTTATTTAAAAGGAAGTAATTTTAATGCCATATCGTATGGATTTTGGATGATCGTGTTCACAGTAAACACGATAACTTTCGAAAAAATAATTTTTTCACTTCAATTTTTTTTAATATACTTATTTAATTGGAGAGAAGCCGTTGAATAAAAAATTGCAGCTGAGTATTGTTTTATCTTATTATAATTAATTCATTCCCATTGACATTTTCTGAAAAAGTTGGCTTTGCAAAAAAGTTATCAAATCTACTGATGTAAACATTTAATTTAGATAATTCGTGTACGACATGAGCGCTTAAGGCCTGCTCATTTGGATTTTCAAAACTTTTTCTTACTACAAATAAAATAATTAACAGATAAAGCCACTTAAACTTCTCTTCCTCTGCCTTAAAATGGTTCTCTTCCTATCTTCGCGGGCGCTAGCAGTCTGTCCGTATAGGAAGCACTTTTTCGGATTGGGCTGATTTGGAAGCTGGTGTTCCGCAAGGCGGTATTCTCTCTCCGTTATTATTTTCTCTTTTTATTGATTATCTCTCTCATGTTTTCAATTGTTCGTATCATCTGTACGCTGACGACTTACAACTTTACGCTCAAGCTGATGCAAATCACCTCCATAGCGCAATAGACATATTAAATGCTAATCTAGATTCTCTTCACAAATGGTCTTTGTGCTATGGTGTGACAGTCAACCCTGCTAAATGCCAAGCAATTATCATTGGCAGTTCAAGACTATTGGCCAGGATTGACCGTAATTCGCTACCATCAATCTTATATAACACCAGATTAATTCCGTTTTCGGAGTCAGTGAAGAATCTTGGCCTTTACATTGACTGCTCTTTAAGTTGGAATGTGCACCTTACTGAACTATCCCGTAAGGTCAACGCCACTATGCGATCTTTACACCGTCTAAAACACTTCCTTCCTGTTAAAACTAAACTAATGCTTGTCAATACCCTGATTTTGCCTATTATCGACTATGCAGATGTATGTTACCCGGATCTGACCGAAGCACTTCTCAATAAACTAGAGCGCCTTCTCAATAATTCTATTCGATTCATATTTGGTCTTCGCAAGTATGATCACATTTCTCAGTTTCGTAGTCAACTTAAGTGGCTCACTATCCGACAAAGGCGCAATTCTAGGATTCTCCTTCTACTATATTCTATCTTAAATGATACCAATACTCCTTCTTATTTAAAGGATTCTTTCCAATATCGGTTCTTAACTCATGACAAAATGCTTCGGTCGTCTTATAACTTAAGAGCAAACATCCCACCGCATACTAGCGGTTTCTTTCATTTCTCGTTCACTGTTCAGGCGGTATTGTTATGGAACGCCTTGCCCGCTGATATCAGGAAAGCGCCCAGTAAGTATATATTCAAAAAGCTTGTCCGAGAGCATTATCTGAGTACTACTACTGTCTCCTAATCATCTACTATTTTATTTTATTTTTATATATTAATTTTATGTATTTTTATATTTATTGTGTGTATTATATGTATTTATAATATAAATATTTATTTATGATATGTGTATATGTATTTATGGCTAAGTAGGTATATTAATATTTCTATTGCTCGCGGTTAAAATTAACACCTGCCACTCATTTTCCAGCCACCCAGGGTTGACTGGTAGAGAATGCCATCAGGCATTAAGTTTGCCCTATTGTAACTTTTGTAAAGGTGCAATAAATATATAAATAAATAAATAAATAAAATGTATCTAACTGTAATGTAACTGTAAAACTATGTACTTTTTTGGTAATAAATAAAATAAAAAATATAAATATCAACTTTCTAATGAGCAAATTGTCTCACTTCATATTTTGTGGAAGGAATTTTTTTATTGTCAAGTCACAGTCGTTCAACTATCAGTTATTCGATTAATATGATCTCTATAAGATATTGAACTAGTTTTTTATTTAATAAAAATTAGTCAATTTTAGTCAGTACTAGCTGAAACCCGCAGCTTCGCCCGCGTTTAAAAAATACCTGACATATACCTTTTTTTTCGTTCTCGATGGGGAAACCTTCAAAAGGTACCCGACGCCGCGGGAGCGACGCAGGGTTATATGGGATTTTTACCGCACTAAAACACTCCCGGTAGCCGTCCTCGGCGCTAAAAGGAGGACTCCGGGATCTCGAAACTTCAACCGGAATCCTCCGAGTGCGTTGTCCTATCGGGCTCCTCCCAGATATGCGGCTGGGCCCACCGCTCCGTCTAGTCTTTACGACGATATGCGACCACACATACCTCCGTCCTTCCCGGGATTGCCTGACCGAACGGTTCGAACTCCCCCACTCTAGCCGTCTGCAACCCCGGAAGCCCCTTTTAGTCACCTCTTACGACAGGCAGGGGATGCCGTAGCCCTATTCTAATCCCGGAACTACAGGGACACATGACATATACCTACGTATCCAATTTTATGCCTATAAATTTTTTAACTAAACAAATTTTTTTCGGTAGGACTGATAGCAACTTAGCAAATTCGAAGCGGACTCGCGCACGAAGGGTTCCGTACCATTATTTATAAACAAAACGACAAAAAGCCCCATTTGTTTGATCGAAAATTCCTTGAATATTTCTAGCTCTACCTGTAATACCAGTAGGTACTTGTACACATTGTACAGCATATTGTTACAATTATTAACTGCTCTTTTTAATAATCCATGCAAGTCGATGACTTAAGTTATCTTCGTTTCAATTCTACATAGATAGGTACATATGCCAAAATATCTTATATGATGCTCCATCGCAACCTCACATATTTCTGAAGTTATGAATGATGACAGTAGTATCAAACTGCAAGTAAACTCCATTGAATGAAAGAAAATACTTCCTCAGTTGGCCGAGAAATCGATGTACATACATAAAAGAAACATACCAACCGAATTGATCCTCCTCCTTTTCGAAGTCAGTTGAGTATAACATTACGTTAAAAAAAATATAATATTACCTGCATATAATTAATAGTGATACGTTACAAAGTCCCTATTTTAAACAAATCGTACCAATTGAATCCAACGTTATCGAATTTGAAGTCAAAATAATTCACTCACTTTTATATACCTACAAACTTCAGGAATTAGCCCTTGGCGTAACTCAGGATACATCCAGCGACATCTGTTATCCCTTATTAAAACAATACACAACGTAAATCTTTCTAAACACGCTTCAAAGTTGAGAATGCTCGGTCGCGGCAGCATCGTGATGTGTCTGCCTGTGTAGGTGTATCTATAGTTATAATCGTGAATATTGTTTACTTCATGTATAAGTAGTTACCCACCTCGTTATTAGCTGAGGTAAGTAACTACTCCGAAAATAAGTCGAATCAATTATATTTCCTTTGTTTTTTGTAGGTATAAAGGAGATGTTTCAATCTTGGCTAGGTATATGTACACCATCTCAAAAAATCGAGAAAAATCTCAAGAATCCAAAAAAAATACTTAAAATTCATGAAAACGTGTACTTTTCTGGTACAAAATCAATTAAAATCAACTACTTTCTTCATTTTTCAATATGGCGGAACAACTGATATATACAGTCTGCGGATAAAACTGTTAGTAGTTGTCATTATCTGACAACTATCATATTGATTCTTTTACTAGATCCATTCATCTGTCCTGTTAGATATTTTCACGGAATATTTTCGTGTGCGTATTGTGTTGAAGTTTCTTTATAAATTGACCATCAAATAACTTGAAAGCAATAGAACTGTAAAATGAATGTGTGAAGTGCAAGTCTAAAACGGCATAATTATTAATTATAGTTGACACTTAAATAATATGACTGCGTTGGATCAGATGATCATTGACAACTGATTGTCATTGTCACAGTTTGTTTATTAACTTCAACTGTCAAAATGCAATATTACCGCCGCCATTATTTTGTGTTGCAATTCTAACTTAAAATTCTCGTCTTGTACCAATAAACCCAGTCGATTATAATAAAATGCTTAGTTAAAAAGTGCTCTATACTTTATTGGCATTTTTATCATATGGTGTACAGATACCTGGCCAAAGGTCCATACATTTTGAAACATCTCCTTTGTTTGTACGAAGTAGATTTATTACAAAAAGGTAGATTGTGAATTAAAAAACGGAATATCCATTTCCATATTAATTTAGTAAAAAGTAGAATTCTCTTAATCAAAAGACATTTAAATTACATTTATTTGTATGGATGAAAGCACCTAATGGCCAACTTCTGTAGAATATGCAGTAGGTATCCTCGAATCAAGAGCAGTGAAACTTGAAACTTGCCCTCTTAATCGGGAGGTCCAAGGTTCAAACCCAGGCACGCACCACTGTTTTATGTGCGCAGTAGAAATTAATTATCACTGCTTTTCAGCGAAGGAAAACATTGTGAAGAAACCCACACTCCCGAGAATTCGTTAAAAAAAAGTTCTCGGAGGTGTGTGAAGTCCACCAATTCGCACTTGGCCAGCGCGGTGGACTATGGCCTAAAGTTTTCTGATTCCGAGAGAAGAGTCACTGCCGTGCACGGGGCACGGCAGTGGGACAGTAATGGGTTAACGATGTATCCTCGAATCAAAGGGAGGTAAAGGTCAAGTTTTACATCATTTGTTTCTGCTTACAAACCTCCTTAAATATTTGTAAGTAAAAAAAATCTAACTTTTACGGTTAAGGCAGGCAATACCCCTACATCATGAAGGTTGAGGAGTTGAGGGTCAAATTTTTCATTATTTGTTTTTGCTCAAAAACGTTAAATAACAAATTGGAAAGCAGAAAATGAGGAGCTCTTGCGGCTTAGGCGGGCAGTACCCCTGCATCATGAGTGTTGAGGAGTTGAAGGTCAATTATTTTATCATATTATGTTATTCTAGATACTTAAGGTTCACTCCGAGTTTCATGTAAACCATATCGGCTGAACCTAAGTTATCATTTAATCTGCATAAAGCGGAGGTATTTTTGAAGGTTTTTATGTTTTACCAAAGTACCCTAATTGACATGGCTGTAACAAACTCGTTAAGAGTGAAAGAAGTAAACAATTTCTGCGACCAACATGATCTAGAGCAACTAGTCAAAGAGCCAACTAGAGTGACCAATCATACACAGACCATTATAGACTTGGTTATGACTAACAGTGCTTCAAAATGTAAAAATGTCAAAACAATTCATAACCCATGCTTAAGTGATCATGCTCTCGTACTGGTTGAGCTTGATATTAAAAAACCCAAATTACAGAAGCGTGTAAAATATCAAAGAACGTTACATAATATTAATTTAGACATATTTACAAAAGACTTGACATCTCTCCAGTGGAACTCTGTTTTTGATTCAGATAATTTAGAAGATATGATAAAGACATTTAACTCACATTTGATTAATTTATTCGACTCCCACGCTCCAAGTCATAAGATTATCATCAGAGACCAACCGAAACCCTGGATAACCAACATGGTCAAGTTCATGATGACTTTACGAGACAAGGCTCTTGTCAAAGCGCATAAGGAAAAAACTGACAGTTCTATGGCCTATTACCGTAGTTTAAGAAATCTCGTAACTGCAACTACAGAACGTGAAAGGAAAGCCTATTTTAATTTCAATATAAACAACAATTTAAAAAAGCCTAAGCTCTTATGGAAAAATTTACGAAACGCTACTATAATAACCAACACTCAATCGAACTCTATCCCCAAAGAACTTAACGACCCTGAGATAATCAATGAACATTTTCTAAATATACCACCCTGCGAAATAGTAAATGCTGACAAAAATATCATAACCATACCAAATACCATACAAAATTATACCCTAGAGTTAGAACCGACCACAGAAATGGAAGTCGAAAAAATCATTAACAACATTAAGACTCTTGCAGCCGGTAATGACTGCATAAATATTGAAATGATCAAGCTTACACTGGATGTGACTCTCCCCATTATTACCAGAATTATTAATAATTCTATTGAAACCCATACTTTTCCATCTTCTTGGAAAAAGGCTATAGTCAGGCCGATCCCTAAAAAAGACAACGTTACAGAACTAAAAGATTTGCGCCCCATATCTATACTTCCTGTGCTTTCAAAAGTTCTTGAGAAAGTTGTGCTCAGACAAGTCTTAAATTATCTAGAAAATAAAAATATAAAAATATAATTCCCAAATTTCAATCTGGATTTCGGAGAGGTCATAGTACAGAAACAGCCTTGTTACATGTAACAGATGACTTGATCGAGGCTTCTGACATGGGGATGAGCAGTGCAATGGTGCTCCTTGACTACTCCAGAGCTTTCGACTCCCTAGATCAGAATTTACTTCTCGCCAAACTAGAAAAATACGGCTTCTCTAAAAACACCTGTCGTTGGTTTCATTCCTATCTATTCAACAGGGAGCAGGTGGTTGTGACGGAGGATACGAATGGCCACAAAAGATTCTCTACTACTAGGCCAGTTCAAAGAGGAGTTCCACAAGGCTCGCTACTAAGCCCAATACTGTTCACAATATTTACAGCAGATATGACTAGTCTGATCAAATCCTGCAAGTACCACTTATACGCAGATGACACACAACTTTACTACTCTTTTAGGGCCGAGGATACATTATCAGCTATAAAGTTAATAAACGAAGACCTTCACAGTGTTTACAGGTGGTCACAAAATAACTCCCTGGTATTAAACCCAACCAAATCAAAAGCAATACTATTTGGCACTGAGAAACAAATTAAAAATGTCTTAGATTGTGACGATAAAATAAAGATTAATAACGTGGCTTTAGAACAAGTTAAGTCGGTGCGCAATCTTGGCTTAATTCTAGATGGAGAGCAAAAATTCTCAGAGCATGTACACAATAAAATCAAGATAGCCTTTTATAAACTTAAAACCTTATACAAGATAAAATCCTATGTCAAAGCAGATTTACGCTTACTACTATGCGAATCGTTAGTACTCTCCCAATTTAATTACTGTAGCCCTATATATGGACCTAGATTAAGTGTCAACCTAGAGCGAGCCATCCAAAGAGTACAAAATGCCTGTATTCGACTCTGTTATGATGTACCTAGGCGAGAATTTATCACACCGTACCTGAACACCAAAGGCATACTAAACATGAGCGCGAGAAGAAACCTACATTATGCTTGTACAGTGCATAGAGTCATCTGGAATAAGAAGCCCGAATACTTATTTGAGAAACTGCTCTGGGTAAAAGACCTCACCAACAAAAGCTCTCGATTGAACGCTCGTAACCAACTTAGAATCCCAAGACATAAGTCTGCTAGGTACAGGGCGTGTTTCAGGTTTGCAGCAGCGAGGATCTGGAATGATCTGCCTCCACCTCTACGAATCCAAATGAGCACCGAATGCTTCAAAAATAAATACAAATCGGCTCTCTTAAAGAGACAACTCGCTGCTGAGAACCTGAAGCCCTCCTGCTGGCAATTCTTAAAATTAAAGATATTTTTTTGACATAGTGCAAGTATTATGAAAAAGTTACCTAATAATACCTAACCCTTACATTCACAGTTACTTAATATTACCTAACCCTTACATTCACACATATACACACACGCACACATATACACACGCACACATACACACACGGACATACAGAGTTCACACAAAGCAGAAGACTCGAAGCGGCTGGCGATCCCCAAATCCCGTATAATATCAAAGGGATCATGAGGGCGACTGAAAAACAGCGCTTCTCGGGACCTCGGTCTAGAGTTAGAAAGCTGAGTCGCGCTCTTTGCCATTCTCAATTTTTATATAAAATGTATTTCCTTTGTGTGTCTGTAATTTATGGCAATAAAAAGTTATTATTATTATTATTATTATTTTTTTTTTTTTTCTAAAATAAAAGTAGCCTAAGTTACGCGCTGTAAAATTAGCTATCTAATAGTGAAAATCCCGATAAAATCGGTCCAGCGGTTTCGAAGATTACCCAAAACAAACAGACAGACAGACAGACAGACAGACAGACAGACAGACAGACAGACAAAAATTTTACTGATTGTTGTTTTGTTATCAGTATCATGTATACTTTCATATGCAATTGATAGAAAGCTGTTATTTTGATATTACAAACAGACACTTCAATTTTATTTATAAGTATAGATTTTTTACGCATAAAGAAATTACTTTCTGAAATTGAATTTGACAAGTTGCAAACTTGCTGCAGCAATCATGGTTAGACCATCGATATTATATCAAGATTGAATTGGGTAAGCAGATCTCATAATTATTAGGTACACGGAGAAAAAATTATAGCATACATCAGTGAATATATGTAAAAATTACTAAATTTCGATTATAATATCGAATCGCTATTGCGGTATTCTAAAAGTTCATAATCAGTAATGTATAATTAGTAAAGCGTTTAGGAATTGTTCATGCAGAGATGTTGAAATATTTATTAATTAGCACTGGATATGAGAATATTTCGATTTTTGTTGAATATTTTAATTTCTCTCCAATTTTCGAAATTCGTATTATGTGTGTATAATAATTTTTTTTTTCAATTTGTAAACCGAAATAAAAAAATTATGAACTAAATTTGCCGCCCCTTAAAATTTGCCGCCCTAGGCTCCAGCCTACTCAGCCTGCTGGTAAATCCGCCACTGCTTATTCGAGTATATTAATATCGGTCTATTCATATTGTATTGCATTTGTGTGTAGATTTGGATGGTGTTTTTATATTGCACTAGCTGAACCCCGCAGCTTCACCCGCGTTAAAGAAAAACGATGGCTCGATTGTCCAGCGGGAATAAGATATTTTCCTACAGAGAAAAGTAGCCTATTTGTGAATCTGGAGTGACAGGTAACTCTCTTCAAAATTTTATGAACATCGCTCCAGTCCAGTCGTTTAGACGTGCAAAAGTAACAAACATACACACTCACAAACTTTCGCCTTTTTCCAACAAAATCCCTTAGTATAATTTATTACGTTTCCTCAACAATTATTATTTACGTTTACGCTTTGCATTTTAAAGTACATTGCAAGGCATAGTCGGAATTGAAAACGTAAACAGTTATTATCTTGAGTAAACTTAATAAACTCGTATTAAGGGCACAGGTCAAAAAGCTTCTACTACAATAGTAACAGTCTGAATGTCTTGATTATCGAACAATCGCCAGGTGGTATAAGCAGTGTAGTTTGAGTGGGGAGGTACCATGGCCACACTTATTCCTAGCGTAAGCACATTTTTGTGAATGACGATGTGTTTGTGAAGGATGTGGTTGCTCGGTCACTATTCAGGGACCCATCTTGGTCCTCGGGAGTAGCAATGTATCTGTAGGTAATTGATATTAAATATAATCTCTGTTCTACCCTCTGTATTCTTGAGGTTACAAATATGCACCAGATTGTGTTGTTCTTCAATATGGTGTTCTTTTAAATGTTTTTATATAACATTCAATTAGCCGTCCACTTAATGTCAAATAGTTTTTTTATTAATCTTATTATAGGCCAACGTTTGGCCGCGATCTTATTTGATGTTAAGAAAGATGCAGCCTAGGATGTTACACGCTTGCCTAGATAAAGCCTATTCACTCTCGTCTTGAAAACTTCTAGATTATAAGTGTCGGGGAACAACGAACACGGAAGAGAGCTGGTTTCTTACTTCAATTATATAACACGGCTTAGGCTCACGAAAGTCTACCAAACACCGCCTTCATAGCTAAACGCATGTCATTGAAACAGACCCGAACAGCTATTCGTTCATAATCTGCGGGATTCCGTTAAGTCGGTCCGCGTCTCATCAATCTTGCTCAGCCACGCGTAATCGCCAAGGAGCCTCGGATTACCGGGTGACCTACGTTTTTAAGCTGAAGTTACGTACACAATTTGTAGTAGAGAAATAACAAGTTCACGCTGACAAACAAGTTCATACAGACAAAATGTTACAACGGTATCGCTGCTTCGAATTAATAACACAACTGAAAATCGCAAATTTTACGGTACTTCACAATTTTGCAGTCCTTATTGCTTAATTAATTAAGTTAAAATAAAAAATAAAAAAACCACTATGTGGTTAAAGCGAACATTTTTCAATTCTAAGCCTTTTTGGGTTGAAATAACTTTTCAACTTTAAATTTATGAATTTTAAATTGAAGCAGAGATACCTATTGTATCACTACATAGTATAAAACAAAGTCGCTTCTCGCTGTCTGCCCTGTGTATGCAGTGTATAAGATATAATCTTTAAAACTACATCAAGGATTTTATTGCAGGTTTTTTTAACAGATAGAGTGATTCAAGAAGAAGATTTTTATGTATAATACATGCATAATATAGTGTCGGAACACTGATAATTTTAGATTTTTGACTTTTAGGTGGAACGAAGTTCGCCGGGTCAACTAGTCATGTATAAAAGTGTATGATGTCAAAGTATTCAAAATTTTAATTTCTTCATGATAAATATTGATGAAATCGTCATTCATTCATTCATTTAGAATACTTTAACATGATCATGTTACAGTATTTTAAATTTTAAATCCTTGCTATAATATAACTCAAATGTGTCGTTCCCGTACCTACCTATGACATTTGTAAGAAATCACAAGACGAAACCTGGGTCTTACCAGTTGCCACTGATCCATCGGTACCTTTGGCGACTTAGTCGGAACGCCTCAAATAATTAGGACACTTCTGACTAGAGGAAAGCAACGCTTAAGACTCTTGTTATTAGATATAAGGCTAAATCGACCTACAAACGTTTCTACCACCTTCCATATGATCATGACCCTTTACAGTCATGTTTTTTAACAAATTCAAATTTCATAATCGGGTAATCTCATTAACATTAAACTAATTTACACCCTTCAAAAATAGTTAAATCAATCCCTACACCAACCCCAAGACTTTAAACGGAATGCTCAAAAAATGTTTGATATTAGAAGCAGCCCTCGGTAATTAGATCGAACAAACAAATCACGATTAAAGAGCCAAGTTCACTTTCATCTCATTAATGTCGTGGATGTTTAATTAAAATTCACCCTCGGCCTTATCTTTGTGGGGTTAGTCGAACTCGTTATTATCACATTCCTTAGGTACAAATAACGTCTTTTGGTGTTTTCATAGAACTGACAACTTGTAGAAATGACAAGACTATTAATTAATTATTACAATAGGAAATAATATCTATTTAAATTTAAATTATTAAATGACATTGATTGACAAATGAAGCTGGTAGAACCAGTGTAGTTCGACCGGCGAAGTACCACCGCCACACCTATTTCTAGCGTAAAGCATTTCTTGCGTTTCGATGGAAGGGTGTGGTTGCCGGCACACTTTCACATGAGGCGACCATCATAATCCTCGGGAGTAACAACGCATCTGTGATTGACTTCAGATAGAACCCATGTTCTGTATGAAGTTGCTTACAGATGTCCATGGGCGGCAGTGACCACTTACCATCAGGTGGACTGCATGCTCGTTTGCTACTTCAGTGAGATAAAAAAAACATTAACATGATTAAAATTAAGATAAGTATCAAAAGATGTATGTGTGTTTGTAACTCTTTCACTCAAAAACTACTTATGGGATTACTCTGAAATTGGGTGCAAGGTTATGATATTAGATTTATGATTAATACACATAGGATTCTAGTTACTTGTACACGTGATTGAAATGGAAAGCGAACTTCAAGTATATCTAAAACTTTAACTTTATTATTACAAAATGAGGCTTTAGAAAAATACTACCCGAGTCGTTCAGAGTTAGTTACATCATTCTGACACGCAGAAGATTCCGGGTTCAATCCCAGACCAGGCAGATGGATGAAGAATAATGAATTTGAACTTCTGTAACGAGTCAGAATATTTTTGAATTCTTTGTGCGTTCAGATCCAGGTACTACGTTGAGATCATAGTGGGGTTTTCAGTTCCTTAAAAAACTGGTCAAGTGTTACGTATAAAGCTACCGTGATGTAAATGATTTAGAATTAACAATAGGGATTTCAAATAAAAACTTGCAGACGGGATTTCTATTTGATATCTGTTCTGTGGCTCTTTCCCCCTATAGGAAATGCGTCAAAAACCGAATCCCCGTAGGCTTGTCTTTTGCCGAAGCATGACTTTATAATTAGATACCGTAATATGGCGTGGCCTGTATGTAGGTTTGATTTAATTAAAATGAATGGAACATTTTGTGGTAACACAGTGGAATATGTGTGACAAAGAGAGATCTTTTGTCAGGTTATGTCTGGAGCGCGGCCGTAGTAGTCTCAGTTCATGCCATGACTCAGAATACGTACCACTGTTATTGACGATTTGTAAAATGACGACATAAATATACGTATTTTCTTATGTACCAAAGCTTTGTTGCAAATCTTGTTTACAGATAATACGTTTTATGTCTTACTGCTTGGCATGGCGCACTCTCATTAACTGGAGGACTCTCCAGTTATCCTACTAGATATACCGGCGTCTGTGGGCATAACAATGGCATAATCATAGCTAACTTAGGGCAGTCCAAAAGTGGCGATCGGCGAAAAAACAAGGTTGGTAAATCTGTGAAATATTTTTTCTCCATGCTAAGGGCAGAGGAGGAAGGTCATGACATCATTCATCGAATGATTACAACCAGGAATGATGGCTTCACCGTACCTGTACATCTATATCAAATCAAATAAGCCCTTACTAAAGGGTTGTTATAGACTTCTGTTTAAAAGCGTTTTCTGAAATGACAAGAAAAAATCACCTACAGTATATCCGAAACCACGTCTGATTTTCTTATATTCTAAGCATACCTCAAACGTAGTTATGGTAGTTTGCCTGAATGGAGTCTAACCTTAATCTGTCACGGTACAGTTGCCTAATCTAGAGTCAATATATACATCGTTGTAGGCGATGTGGAGGAATATTCTGATACGAATTAACTTTCACGCGTGGCTTGCTGATCCACGCCAGGGTTACCAAAGCTATGCATATCAATAGCGTTATTTTTATCATAACCTTAATATTATTCTTATTGAGCACTGTATCGTGTATTCAATCTTGAGATTTTTTTAATAGACTGCGACAGGAACTCAGGAGTGTAGTATTTTTGAGCGTATGTATGTCCGTATGTTCGTTTTAATGACATGCGCTACAGCCTAAACAGAATAATGATTGTAAAATATTACTGGAATCGACTCAGTGTGAATAGTGACATAGTCTGAAAACAACTTAAGCTGTAGGCTACCAATACTTTTTAAACGGGGTTTTTGTTTTAATTTTACTGTTGTTAAAAATGTTACTTGTTTCAAAAGTAAATGTCTATGAAATGAAGTAGTGAATTTATATGAATATTAAAAAAATAACCTAAGCATAACAAGTACCTAATAACATGCATTAAATGATCTCTCTGAGGGTAGCTGCTGCGTATGCATTAAACGACGAATATATTTAGCTGTTAGTCTTTATGAGAAATGCTGAAATTAAACATCGTGAGGATCCTATATACCTGACATTTCTGAAAAAATATATCGGAAAATTTGTAGAGTCTCCAAACCTTGGCCAGCATTGTGAGGAACTCTACACACTTAAGATTTTGAAAAAATAATCTAGTCTTTTCTTCCGTGGGCAGCGAGGTAGGCTGGCCCAGATATCATTTCCTGTCACATTTTACTTCGTAATGTAACCAGCCCTAGCATGTATCAAATTGGATGACCACTTGGACTCGAGATTATGCGTGAGAACCAGATATTACGCCCTACTAATGATCAAACATATTCTAATCCTATTATATATGCCTATAGTACAACATATATAAATTGAATAGGATTATGTCGTATGAATTAATGACATATAGTATACAAGATCCATCATGAGATTGCTAAAGTTTATAAAGAAGTTTTCTGGATGGATTATACTATAGTTAGATTATACAGTAGATTCAGACTTTCTTTACAGTAGGGAGAGCCTAATGGTTGAAATTTGCTCTCTAGATCGGGAGGATCGAGGGTCAAATCCCAGGCACTACTGATTTTTCTTATATTATATGCGTATTAAAAGTAAGTATTATATGAACGAATTAGTCCCTCAATTCGCGCTTGACCAGCGGTGGACTATGGCCTAAAAACTCTCTCATTCCGACAGAAGACCTGTGTCCAGCAGTGGGACAATAATGGGTTGACGATATATTATATTATCAACACATTTGTGATTGACTTCAGTTTGCGATCCTTGTTTTACGAAGTTGCTACTAAGATAAGTTGTACATGTGTGCTAGTGAAAACATGCCGCCAGATGAATTGCACCATGCAGTTTCCTACTTCGGTTTTACAAACAATATCTTCAGCTTGAACTGTGAGAAATATTTAAAGTATTTTTTATTGAATAACAATTTTTAAAACACTATAGAACAATATTTATCGTACTTTTAATGTTTTTAAAATATATGTACCTACATATATTAATCGGTTCCCAAGAAAATGATGGCAAATTAAATACTTCATCTTCTTTTAAAGTCGCTAAAGTCGAAAATGTTTTAGCGTTGAATATTGGACACAACGACAACACAGCCTAATAGACACCGCATCTAAGGCGAACACTTTCGGGCAACACATCAGTTTATTAGCACTGATATAATAAACCGAGCGCGAGCTACACTTCAGTACGGACCACTTATGTGACCTGTGAACATCGTATTACGAGACTATATATAGCGCGAAATAAATTCTTTAAAAAATAAAAAAAAGTGAAGCAAAAGGACTTCCTGATCATTAAGATGGTGTAAAAATGTAGCAAAACATCTAATTTCAAAAAAAACGGAATAACATTTCACATGTAAACTATTTTCACAATTATAATTTCAGGTATCAAATTATCTTGGAGCTCAACTTATACTGGTTTCAAACAGCGCCCGTTGATGTCTTCTTACAGTGCATCCCTTTCCTTTTCATTAAATTAAATATTTCTATCCTTTTCGTCCATTTTGGTAGTGATGTACACCTCAGCTAACTGATGAAAGATGACAACTAATGCAATTGAATATTACTTGAATTGAATTTAAAATAAATAATTATAGTTTTAAACTTTTAATCATACATACACTGCCAATTATTATTATTATTATTATAGTTATTTGATGACTCTAATGTCTAAATATGTATCTATCAGATTAATTAACCGACTTCAAAAAGGAGAAGGTTCTCAATTCGGCCGGTATATATATATACATATATATATATATATCGAAGTGAAATGAGTGATGCGTGACATCAGGATGATAGAGGTCTTCATTATTTTCCTTTATTGCAGATTTCAAGTAAAACACAGCAGTAAACTTCTTCGATTTATTCACAATTGAGGACGTGTGATCGCTTCGACGGTTAAACAAGAATAATCCTTTCTACCGGCGTTCGCTCGCCTTTTTATAACAATGTTTGGTGGTGTGACAATAATAAATTGTGGAGGGTAAACTAAATTACAATTCTAAAAATCATTAAATGTTGCTAATTTAATAAACAAACAATTTTCGATCTTTAAACTAACTAAAATAATTATTATCGGCGACGTGTTTTTCATAAATACGCGGTGTCGCGCCGACACGGCCATTCTGACAGGCGGTGCGTGCCCTGCACCTGCCTGAGTTGTAAAGTTCGAATTCTGAAACAAAGATTTTTTTTTCTTTGAGGTAGGTATCTGTAAACAACACATGTTAATTCTAAACATTCTCAAAGATCTGTGGTGTATACGTGTCTACCACGGCCCCACAAGGCGTCCCAACGGTATCTCATGGTTCACTGTGGATACATCATGGATCCGGGGTTAGCACGAGGGTAACGCATGGTTAGCTCAGAGGTATCACTCTCCAGATTATAGTATGTACGTGTTCTCGTAGATCTGTGATTTAAATTTGTTTACTATAGCTCCACAAGGCTTACAACGGTATCTCATGGTTGCACCGTGGATACATCAAGGACCCGTGCTTAGCGCGAGGGTAACGCGTGGTTAGCTCAGAGGTATCACTCTGTGGTGTATACATGTCTACCATGGCTCCACAAGGCTTCACAACAGTATCTCATGGTTCCACAGTGGAAACACTAAGAACCCGTGGTTTAGCTCAAGGGCAATACATAACAAAATTAAAGGTAACACTTTCGCAGGTATTAAGTGGTTAACTAAATAAATTTTAACTTAACTTTTAATCCGATGGCGTGTGCTTGTTGTCGTGGTCTGGCAGGCTAGCTCGGCCATTGTGGCAGTACTTTGAGGAAGCTCAGTATTTTCTCCCGCCGACACGGCATCTTGTTCACCCGGCTGCAGCGCACGCTCCATGGCGTAGACGACGTTGCTCGTGAAACGGCACATCGCAATATGCTATTGTGATGATCCAAATGTGACATCGTCTCAGATCGGAGCTTGTTCCGATCCCGCTTCTGATATCGAAGTGAAATGAGTGATGCGTGACATCAGGATGATCGAGGTCTTCATTATTTTCCTTTCTTGCAGATTTCAAGTAAAACACAGCAGTAAACTTCTTCGATTTATTCACAATTGAGGAGGTGTGATCGCTTCGACGGTTAAACAAGAATAATCCTTTCTACCGGCGTTCGCTCGCCTTTTTATAACAATGTTTGGTGGTGTGACAATAATAAATTTATGGAGGGTAAACTAAATTACAATTCTAAAAATCATTAAATGTTGCTAATTTAATAAACAAACAATTTTCGATCTTTAAACTAACTAAAATAATTATTATCGGCGACGTGTTTTTCATAAATACGCGGTGTCGCGCCGACATATATATATATATATATATATATATATATATATATATATATATATACATATATATATATATATATATATATATATATATATATATATATATATATATATATATATATATATATATATATATATATATATATATATATATATATATTGTATGTACAAGGATTACTCCGCCGTTAGTGGACTTATTTTAATTTTTTCTTTTATTGTGTAGAAACGAGCTGCCAATTTGTCCCAATTAAATATGGTTAGGATCCATCTATGGGTTCTGGAGAAAATGAGGGGAACTCCTTACCCGATAGGAGTAATTGAGTTGTGTGTGAAGATATTTGATGTAGGTTCGAATGAAATTGCAAAGCCAATTTATCATTGACTATTTAAGGGTCTGAAGATGTGTCTCGGAGACAAAATATGTAACTCATCAACCGATGGGAATAATTGAGTTGTGTTTGAAGACATTTGGTGTAGGTACTAATGAAATTGAATTACTTACTTACTAGCTATGATCACAAGAACATACGTACATATAGAAATGAAAAAAAAAAACTTTTGAATAAAAAGTTTAACCGATTTCCCCTGTCACCTTTTTTATATAGGATGGGTTAGGTTAGGTTGGAACTTACAAGAAAACATAAAACTAAGGTCCCAGCGAGCTTTCATTTCATATGAATTATAAAAATATTGTATGTTATGGCTTAGGTTTATGTTCAATTTGTCATGTAAGGTTGAGATTGAATTAATATTTCCATTTATGTATGCACCATGTTATCTCATTGATCTTATTGCGATACTAGTAAAAGTGAGTTTATCGTCACTAAAAAGGTGCACAAAAAGTTTTAAACAAAAAATACAACCGACTTCAATGCAACAAAAAAGTAAAAAATAATCTAAATACATGTTGGTTTAGAGCATACACAGTAGGTACTTAGTAGTAGTCCTGAAGTCGGCGCTCACCATATTTCGTTAGATCACGACGAATCCACATGTGTCCTATGTAAGCACCGACTTCGGAACTACTTTTGTCGGTTGTATTTTTTGTTTAAAAATTTTTTATTTATTACTAAATCCGTAGATCCGAAACCTACAATTAGAAGAATTTATACCAAGTTAATTCATTTTAAGAATAATTAATTCATTTTTTGCTTAAATAGATTTTATACAACAATGTTAGTACTGGTTTGAATTGCGTTATGTAGTGTATTAAAGGTTTAGATTGATAAATGATGTTTTCATTATTTTTCTCAATAATTCAATATTAGTACTACTATACCTACTATGAGCTATTTATTAATCGTCATAATCAATTATAATTATTTTATTATTTCTAATCAATAACCCATTACAAAAACGTTCCCATCACTAATTGTAATTTATGATTTATTGCGACCTTAAATCGACCAATTGCAATGCTTTCTTTTACCGCTCCCCCGCCCCGCATACCTCAGTGGTTTGACTGAAATGTTTCTTAGTAGAAATGAAGACATGAGGTGTCTATTAGGCTATGTTGTCGCTGATTGGACACCTATATGTATACGAGACATACTGAAATTTATAATGAGGTATCTCTCTGTCATAATAATTAGCTAATGTTCATTATGTGCTATTTTTCCACGAAAAAATTGATAAGTGGATGAAAGCTAACATTTTTGTTCCATTGTAAATGACTGTGAATTAATTAGCGTGGAATTTAATTAACACTCTTGATGTGTTAATTAATTAAGCAAATTAGTTCGTTGTAAAGAAAAGAGGTTAGTGGGTTAGCCCTCGAATAATAAAATTTTGGTTCTTCTTTGAAGGTATAGAAATGATTCATTAAATTATTTCTATTTCGATGAAAAGTTTGAATAAATAAGATTCAATTATAGACTGTATGAAAGGCAGTTAAGAGCTCGGAATTAAATAAAAGTATGGTAAATTTCGATAGAGCTCAACTACTATGAAAATGGGGTACAACCCATTATAGTCCCACTGCTGGGCACGGGTCTTCTCTCAGAATGAGAGAGTTTAGGCTATAGTCCACAGCGCTCCAAGTACGAATTGGTGGACACACACCTCCGAGAACTTCTTTAAAGAACTCTCGGGTGTGTAGTTTTCATCATGATATTTTGCTTTACCGAAAAGCAGTGATAATTAATTTCTAAAACGCACGTAATTTTAAAAAATCTGTGGTGCGTCGAGAGAGCAAGTTTCAACCATTAGGCTATCACTGCTCCATGAAAATGAAGATAATAAATACAAAGAGAAAGAAAAACAAAACAGTTTATTTTAAATTCACAATTTCCTTTTTATAAATTGAAGTAGCAAACGAGCATGCAGTCTCCCTGAAAGTAAGTGGTTTCTGCCTCCCATTGACATCTGTAAGCAACTTCATGCCGTCTATGGCTCCTTCTGTGACCAATCACAGATGCGTTGTTATTATTGTCTTGAGGAATTACGTTAAGTGCACTGAAGACGATGCCTGACTGTCGTAGAAGCAATATAAAATATAATTAACATTAATTTCAAGGTGGGAGAACCAGTGTAGTTCGATCGGGCCACACCTATTTCTAGCGTGAAGCATTTTTTGAGTTTTGATAGAAGGGTGTGGTTGCCGGCACATGAGGCGACCATGATGGTCGCCTCATGTGCCTCGGGAGTACGCATCCAACAGACTGTGATTAGATGTAACCTATGTTCTGTATGTAGTTGATTACAGATGTCCATGGGCGGCAGCGACCACTTACCATCAGGTGGACTGCATGATCGTTTGCTCCTTCAGTCAGATAAAAAAAATACGAACGTTATACAGCATCGCTTCCATTTCAATCTGCTAAACATTTCTATTGCTTGTCTCAATTTGTCGGAATCATAAAGAATTCAAATTGGAGTATCCAATTCCTAAAAATTTAAATAGGCAGGGGTTCAAAAATGCAGCATTTGTCGAGGGATGCGTAGGGATCACAATTTAATGTCAGTGCTGCGAATGAATAATCGTAATGGGGTTGCATAATTTTTCACTTTAAATTAATGAGGTTCATTTATTTGTTTACTTTCATAATAGCTTTTCCTTATGAATCCATTATACCCTCTCTATTATGCCCAAAGTTATGGTGTCACTCTAATTGCTATATAACTGTCTTATAATAGCTACAGTACGTTATTTTGTAGGATAAAAAAACGCTTACTCTTTTTTAACGAAATATAAATAAAATTTGATAGACTTTAAATAAAACTGGCGAAGTGCGAGTCGGACCCGTGAAAGAAGGGTTCCGTACAATTATCAGTAAATATCGGCAAAAATGACGGTTGTTGTATGGGAGCCTTCATAAACATGTATTTTATTCCGTTTTTAGTACTTGGTGCTGTAACGGAAACAGAAATACATCATGAGTAAAAATTTCAATTGACTAGCTATCACAGTTCGTGCCTACCATATACAGCCTGGTAACGGACAGTCGGACAGACGGACAGCGGAGTCTTAGTAACAGGTAGGACTCCGTTTTTATTCTTTGGGTACGGAACCCTAAAAAGACCTCAGGTTAATGTGTGCCTTTGGTGGAATCGGTTGCAAGGTAAATTTTTGCAAACTTTAAACTTTTGAAATTGAATTTATCAAAATGAAAAAACATTTATTCGTCTGATAGATTTCTGTTTTTCTACCATTTCGACCTTAAATTCATGTTAACAAGGATTTTTAATTTGGTTATCACCACAGCAGACAAGAAGGTCAGGTATTGCTTAGTTGAGATTAAATAAAAATCTTTCAAATTTGCTACAAGAATGAGTATCGTTGACCGGGGAGGTACATCAACATCTATTTCTAGCGTGAAGTAGTTCGAGTATTTCAACGAGTGTGGTTGTCGGCTCACTTTTAAATGAAGCCACCACCTCTTAGGCGTCGGAAGAAGCAATGCATCTGTGATTGTCAGACAGAAACAAAACTTAGCAGCGCTAGCCACTTACCATCAGGTGGTCTGCATGCTCGTTTATTACTTCAATCATATAAAAATAGAAAAAAATATTCAACTTAGATTTCATATTTTATAAAAAAAATATTCGGCTTTTCGGTTCTAGGTGCGTACATACATTTTATATAACTAATACATCAACTCAACCATAGCACAGAATAACACAAACCAGTTATGTATACACAATCCAGAACCACTCACTTATTGAAGATTGTAGCTAAAAGTACTCACAGAAGATTGCAATTGTTAAAAATGTACAAAAAATTTGAAAGATGTAGCATGAAAAGTAGTTTCATTCCGATAAAGATAAAGTTAAAGACGGAGAGGCCACGTGTTATTCTTACCCGAAGCGCGAAGTTGGCCCATAATGTTTACATTTTATGGCCAACCTGCTCCGAAATACTGTATGGATATCGTGACCATACGTTCCAATTTAGACGAGACTGTCCCGCTTTCGGATTCTTGTCTGTTCAATTGTTTCCAGCGACGGAAAAGAACCATTCGTTTTTGTAGTCGCTATATTAATCAAAATACTTTCCTACTATTAGTCATGAATATCAATTGCTATAAGAAGTTCGTAAAACTCTACGAGGAAAACGCAGCATTTATTGCCACATCTATGTATATATTATTAAATAGTATACCTTGTTGAACGTGGAAGAAAGAAGAAAGAAGAACCTGCCATTAGGTGGACTGGTCCTTTGGTTTGTTTTTATATCTGACTGAAGTAGCAAACGAGAATGCAGTCCACCTGATGGTAAATAGTCTCTGCCGCCCATGGATATCTGTAATAAACTACATACAGGACATGGGTTCCATCTGAAGTTAATCACAGATGCGTTGCTACTGCCGAGGACTATATTGGTCGCCTCATGTGAAAGTGTGCCGGCAACAACACCCTTCTATCGAAATGCAAGTAATGCTTCACGCTAGAAATAGGTGTGGCGGTGGTACTTCCCGGGTCGAACTACACTGGTTCTACCACTTTGGTACTAGAAAGAAAGAAAGCAAGAAATAATATCTTTCTTTCTTTTTTTTTCTTTCTTTGGTACTACTATATTATAAAGAAAAAAATACATTAGTAATTACTGAAGACAAAGTATTTAATTCCTTGTTTTGTGACGAAGTCATTTTTTTTCTGCAATAATCCGCAAAAGTCCTCCTTTGTTAAGAAAAATGGTTACGTTATGTATGGAATGCACCCTTCGGAAATTGAGTGTTTTCTTCCATTAGCCTAAGTGGCAGACATTGCTACTTTCGTACTTTAACGTAGCCACCTGAGTTGAATTTGATATTTAATTTTGATTAAGAAGTTCTCCCAACTTGTTGACTCTGATGAACACTTGGAATTTTAATGGGATAAAATTTAGCTTTAAAGTAATCATGTCTTCGAGATGAAATTTTGCTTTTGGAATCTTAACGTAGACTTTGAAACTTTTCTACATTATAAGTTAGATTTTTTGTGTGTGTTTTTTGCGTCATCATTCTTTGAAAGCCGTTTTGTTATTCAAGTCTGCATTGAGGTTAAAAGGCCTAACAAAATTCCTGGTTTTAAATGGAAAGATTTTAATGCCTAGTCACATATAGTTCCATAAATCACACTATATGACGGAGATAAAATGTTGGCAACCTAAACAACATGGTAATACGTATATGGTTCGTCCGAGAAAGTAACACAACCACACCTATTTCTAATGTGAAGTAGTTCTTCGGTGGATGGTTGTGTGAGTGGGCACTAAAGTTATGTGGTGACAAATTTGTGATTGACTTCAGATTGACTGACAGTGATTGACCTTAAAATTATGTTGACAATATAAATAGTATTTTAAGTTATGTACATATCTAACGCATTAGGATTCCCTGTAATGTTAGGTATACGTTTGGATATAATAAATAAATAAATAATTCAATGTATCTACTTTAAAGTCAGTTTTAAAGAAGGATGCTTCATATTTACCGAAGTAGGCATCATACCTGTGCTGGAATGCTCAGATTCCAATGATTTCACGTTTACCGAATAACTGAAAACCGGTGGGTTTACGTTTCCCTGTTGACTTAGAATAAATTTTGTTGCATTGAAGCGGAGATATGTTTTCAATGAAAGCGGAAGGAATGTATACTGGGGTTTGTAGTTCGTGTTACAAAAGAGGTTTCTGAAACTAGGACGGAAATTGTTCTGCCGAGACGTGTGAAACGAGGTGAGGCGCATTTTTGGAGCTGGGAAATAGTTACCCACTTCTAGATATATGGCACTTAACCTAGAAACAAAAGTGGGGAAAATGCATCTATTTTCAGCTTATGAGATATTTTATCAAATATGATACGTTATTAATTTTTAAGCCTGACAACTGTATGGATAGAGTAAGAAACCTAGATTTTTAACAGTCAGTCATTTAACAGATGATCTGCATGTTATCTATGCAGTTATTTATATTATGGTTGCTGTTTTTTTTATTATATTTGACTGAAGTAGCAAACGAGAATTCAGTCTACCTGATGGTAAGTGGTCATGGACATCTGTAATCAACTTCATACAGAACATGGGTTCCACCTGAAGTCAATCACAGACACAACGCGTTGCTACTCCCGAGAACTTTGATGGTCGCTTCATATAAAAGTGTGCCGGCAACCACACCTTTCCATCGAAACGCAAAAGTACTTCACGCTAGAAATAGGTGTGGCGGTGGTAGGTACTCCCAGGTCGAACTTCGCTGATTCTACCACCTTGAATGAGGTAATACATTCGGTAGAATTGTCATTAGATACAACTTTTTAGTAGTCCGCTTTTCAAGGTTAAGTACTGCATGAATAGTGTAATTAAATAAATGCAAATAAATAAAAAAATATATATAATGATCTTGATTTTCTTCACATATTTATTCTATCATTCATGTATATCATATATTTCATTTTCATTCATTTCATTCATTTATATATTTATTCTATTTTAAGAATCATACTTACCAAATTAAATATATTAATGATAACTTTAACTAAATGACTAATCTCTTAAGCCGGAATCAAATAGAAATAATTCAAATGGCCTATATCAATAGCTATAGTATAACAGCTTAAGTGGCCCCGTCACGGAAGATGGCGTGCGCCGTTGTCACCGATAGCGTCTTTCAGTGACGGCGCATAAATATTGCCGTGACATCTACAAGCTCATTTTATTCTAATAATAAAGTATTGTTTCTTGTTAATTTCTTAGCAGAAATAAGATTTTAATAATATTATATTTTGCAAATAATTCCTATTTATAAGATTTGTTCTGCAATGTTGATTTATTACCGCATAACTTAAACATTTTCTCGCCATTATAAAACTGTTGAAACATTCTGCTAAAGCATTTAACTTGAAATTAAGTGTCTGATAAAACCAAACAGAAATCAAATAGATATAAATCAAGCGGCTTATACTCATATCCATTATAGTTATCGTTAAGTACAGCCGTCACGGAAGGTAGCGTGATGTTGTCACCGATAACGTCTTTCAGTGACGGCGCACAAATATTTCCGTGAACGCTGCTAACGTCAAAATTATTTTTAAATAATGAATCCTAAGTGTAGTATTGCTTACTTAAAGGCTAACAGTGTAATCAAGTGGATGTAATAGACTGACTATTGCATTGCTGTATACGTATAGATTGAAAATACGTATTAAAAACTATTTGCTGATACCAAAAGTATTTATCATATTTATTGTAATATGTTTATTAAATAAATTGCAGAAGTATAATGTAATCTGAATATTCTTTGGTAGTTAGTCTCAAAATTCTCATTTGCATTTATGAACTTCATAGCACTCATAGCACTTATAAACCACAGGCCCTTAAATACCGCATTGTGAAACTAATCCAATTAACCAAGGTTAAATCAAACAGCTTATATCTGTTACAGTTAGAGCTGCTTAAAAGTCCCCGTCACGGAAGGTAGCGTGACGCCGTTGTCGCCGATAGCGTCCTTCAGTGACGGCGCATAAATATTACCGTGACAGCCTTTAGTTTATGTGCTTTAACAATTTAGCTTCGTTTTACGATTGTTTAATGCTTTAGTGAATTCTCAGACATTTCACTCCTGATCAACACCATTTGAATAGCAAAGTAGGGTGTTTAGGGTTTCTGTTTTACTAATTTTAAAGGATTGGTGACGCTTAATGTTGTTGTTAAAATGCAGATAAACATTTACTGAGTTTATCGCCACCCAAAAATTAACAAAGGGTTTTACCGCCTTTAAAATGAAATTCATACAGATAACTTAAATCTTAAATTTCGGTTACCGAAACAGTAGCGGTGGACAATGGTCGCAAAATACATACGACGTGTGGTGCAATCCGCGGTGTAGACCGTCGTAACTCCAGGCAGTTTATGAGCCATTTCGCACGGGAATTTTCCGAAATAGGTCCGCAGTGTTTCCATGCCGCGGTCCGCCACGGAAATGAATGCATGCAAGTGCAGCTTCTGAGGTGAAAATTAATGAAACATTTCATTGTGTAATTTAATTTTAAATGTGAAACGCAGTATCGTATGACAAGTAAACTTCATATAGTTATTAAGGAGCTTTGTAACTTAAAAGTTTAATATCAAATAAACATCATTTGATTTTAATGGACGTTCTCGATATAGAGATTTCATAATTTTAGTGGTACAGAATTTTACTTAAAATTTTATTAATTAATGATACTTTAATTGAAAATTTTATATAAGAAAGATTCAATATGAATTACTTTACATGAAAAAATTTATATGAATAAATTTATGTGACAATATTTATATTTGAATAATATTTTTTAGTATGATAAGTTGAATCTAAAGTTTTGCTGTTAGGATATATTATCGGACAATGTTTGCAAAATACAGTCGACGTGTGGCGTAATCTGCGGTGTACACCAACGTAACTCCGGGCGGTGTATGACCCACACCAATGCGCGGGAATTTTCCGAAATACGTCCTCAGTGTTTCCATGCTGTGGTCTGCCAGAGAAACGCTAGTGCATAGTGTCTGAATAGGGAATTAATGTAGTGTTGATTGGGCAATTTAATTATAAAAATGTAACTAAATAGTATATTCAAGTAAATTAATTTTAAAACATACCTATTCTAAAATTTTAGCAATCAGTCACAAGTAAGTCATTAGGTACTCTTATCTTTTGTGTAAATAAATAATTAGCGAATGACGTTTACAATAACGTACTCTGTAAGGAGGCTATTCGATTAACACTGTGTTCTTCGTTAGTAGCGCCACAAGTTTACCCTTAAGGTTCCATTAAACTGAAATTATCTAATTGAAAATCTTAACATTAATGTAAGCTGAATTCTAAAGTTTCGCTATCAGGAAATATTAGTGGACAATAGTCGCAAAATACAGTCGACGTTTGGTGTAGTCTGCGGTGTAGACCGGCGTAACTCTGCACAGTTTATGAGCCGCGCCGCCGCACGGGAATTTTCCGAAATACCGCGGTCCGCCACGGAAACACTGTAAGTGCACAGCTCTTGCCGGGAATTAATGTACCGTTGTACTGTATTTTAATTAAAAATATGAAACTCTATTTTGTAGTCTACTTGTTGAACAACTAACCCGCACTGTGCGGTGGTGGATTATGGCTTTAATAATCTAATTTCGGGAGGAAACCCAAAAAAGTTTTGAATTAAAGTTTTGGTTATTTTAATATTCTCTGAGATAATAACGTGACTATAAAAAATAACGTACATGCTACGTACATCCACGCAGATTATGAGGTGAGTTTGCTTTGTCCGATTTGTTGAATTAAGGCGCTTCGACGTTGATACTTCGCGTACAATATGTTTTGAAAGAACTCATTGAATTTGGAGTGATTTAAATTATTGATGTACAATATATTTTACGTACGTGTTACGTAGGTTTAGGTAATTACGTGTTTTGAAACATAAAACATAATTTGTACCTGGTCGCAGAACCAGTGTAGTTTGACTGGGGAGGTTCCACCGCTTCACTTATTTCTAGTACTATGAGTGTAGAAAGAGTTTTTTCTAGCGTGAAGCAGCTCTTGCGTTTTAATGAAATTGCATACATTCATTTATATGAGACGATCATGTTAGTCGTCGGGAGTAACAGTGCATCTGACTAATTTCAGATAGAAGCCTTCTTCTATATGAAGTTGTTTACAGATGTCCATCCATGGGAAACCACTTACTATCAGGTGGACTGCATGCGCAGTTGCTACTTTTAAATTACATATTAAAAAAAATCATAAATTAAATTACCTTTTTTTTCAACTTTAAGTTTTCATAGCTAAGCTTTTTTATTTTATTTACGTGTATACTTGAGTAAAATAAATTTCTATTTCCTATAGTTATTTTTGTTTTAAGCTCAATTAACTTTGCACCAAAGAAACATGGTACATATTTATAGCACTATTTACCCCTGTACCCATTTACAAACAGAGTATAGGTCACGTAGTCATAAAAATAAAACCGCACATCAGACCGCACTCAGTCCTGCCACATCCCGCACACGCTATACGATCCGCACTCGTGTAATTATTTCCTAAATATTTAGGCAACGACGAGGCCGTTCTCATAAACCTCGCTAAGTTACTGCTGACGGCGCTCGTAAGAGAAAACGCCGGCACGGCTTCAATATACCGTACTAACTAAACCCGTTTTATTCATATATCGTACCGTATCTTTATGATAATATATCGATATTATACTATATTAAATAACCGACATATATAATTATGTATAACATAATCGTTACCTATCTATAACGAAATCCACGAATCGATAAGTTGAGAAAGCAGATTCTGATAACAATAATTTTTCAACTTTCGTTCGGATAAAAACAGACACAGTAAATAAAACATAAGTTTAGTCAAACGATGGCGTTTGTCGTTTGTAATTGCAAATAACAACACAGCGTCGTTGTGAAACTGTTATGACTTGGACATAATATAACAGTTTTTAATATCGATATGTAAACCAAATAACGGTTACATAACCGTTTTAAAATAAAACTGAAAAGGGCCACGTCTATAAACACGGTATCAGGCCTTCCGAATGAACGCGTGTTTCGACAGGATTTTTCATATAACGACCACCACATATGGCCTATAAAGTCTGTTTGATGCTATGTCAGCATGAAACGGAGCTCTAAATTTGAAAAGTTTATTAAAATCTTTTGTGCAACATCGCAACTTTATATCACCATGTTATAGAATAAATTGGACGTAAATTTAATTTTAAAATCGGGATTTTATATTTATCCAATAAAAGTATAATCTGTAGTTACCATCTGTGTAGGTATCTATTGCTTATAGTTTATCGTATAATAAAGTAAATTAAAACATCTAGTGCTATTAGCGCCATCTATAACATATTGTGATGTTAATACGTCGATTTATTTCAATCTAACAAAATTTTAATGACGTATGTGACATAATTTTCTAAAAATACCAAGGGTAAAAGGATGACGGACGTTTCAAAAAGAGAAAAAACATCATTACGTTCAAACGTAGTACCACAAATCTAAATCAGAAAAAATAACCTAAGTAAATACGGTATGAGAGCTAAATGTACATCGTAAAGTAGGTCTTGACTCGACGTGACGGGAATAAGTGAAAACGCAACAGGGCTGCCTGTAAGAAGTATATTATATGTACATATAGGTACATAATATACAGCGTATTAGGTTTAAGGAATGATATATCGAAGCTCGTGATATTTAAAATTTATAGGTCATACAATAAAAATGAAAGAATTTGAGAAATAAGAAAGTATATACAATGGCACTATAATACGAGTACGGCCTATAATTAGGCGTTGTACGCGTGTGTTCATTAATAATGTTAATGAATAGGTAAACTTATTAAAAACTTATATCATATTTAATACATTAGGACAAAAAATGGATTATTGAAACGGATTCCTGATATAATTATGACGTTTGATTTACGTACGCCCCTGTTTACAGATAACTTGTAGTCGATGTTTTCGATTGATATTTTTTTGTTAAACCATACAATTTGATTACAGAGATGATATACAAAACAACAATTTTATAAGTTTTTCAGGTACAATAGTACATTCTGACAGCCCTGTAAAAGCTTCTACTGTAGCTTCTAGGTTTCTCAATTTTTTTTATCGTTTCCGAACGTTCAGTAGCAACATTGATGGAGCGGCCCCAATCGTTCACCGCTCGGCTAACTGTTAGCTTAACTTTAACACTATCGGTCACATCGACAGCATCGTTGTAAAAACATTAAAGTATTGATTATATCTGTGAACTGAGCTCGTAATCCTTTTTTTTTTTTTTTTTTTTTTGATTTCGAGGGGAAAACCTTCCAAAGGTACCCGACGCCGTGGGAGCGACGCAGGGTTATGTGGGATTTTTACCGCACTAAAACCCCCCCGGTGGCCGTCCTCGGCGCTGAAAAGGGAGGACTCCGGGATCTCGAAACGACTTCAACCGGAATCCTCCGAGCGCGCTGCCCCATCGGGCTCCTCCCAGTTGGGCGGCTGGGCCCACCGCTCCGTCTAGTCTTTACGACGGTATGCGACCACACATACCGCCGTCCTTCCCGGGATTGCCTGACCGAACGGTTCGAGCTCCCACTCTAGCCGTCTGCAACCCCGGAAGCCCCTTTTAGTCGCCTCTTACGACAGGCAGGGGATACCGTAGCCCTATTCTGACCCCGAGGCTACAGGGACGGAGCTCGTAATCCTTACGAGTTTATCTTAGTTCAGTTACCTCTACTGTTTTATCTGCATTTTTTATTACTTATAAAGATTGAAGTAGCAAATGAGGATGAAGTCCATCTGAAAGTAAGTGGCCAATGCCGCCCATAATACACATGGCTAGAGCCGGAGGCCATTACATACAGAATATTGTCAATCTAAAGTCGTCGCTAGTTAGCTGGCAACCACAATCTTCCACCAAAATTTTAGAACTGATTTACGCCGGTGTGGCGATGGTATCTTCTCGGTCGAACTATACTTGTTGTAACCTACCTTTTATATTCAACATCGTTGCATATTTCATGCTCTTAAGAAATTTATTTTAATAATTATTTATAGCACTTACAATTCGGCTCTGCTTGCTTTGCAGACGGACTGGAACATGAAAAAGATAAACGTGTAAATTTAGTTTGTAATGAAATATGCGTATTCGAATTTAGTATATTTTTTGGTTATTAAAAAAAAAAAAAAAAAAATTAATACTTATAGTAATTTTATATAGATTTGAAAGTGGAATAAAGAATTGATTTGTAAACTATAAAAAGCGGTTGCCATTACTTAAAAAATCAAAGTTTATACAATCATTAACATCTTTATAATAATACCAAAGCCAATTCAAATGGCTTGACAAATATAATTTTGTGGATCAGTTGAGTTTATTCCACGGCTCGGGGCGGCCTGGCTGAGATACAGTAGTGCCACCAAATCCAAGGTGATAAATTGTAGGATCAGAACGAGATTCTACGGGGTAGCTTTATGGATATCCACGGGATTCATGTTAGAACTTTTGCTGAAGATATCGTGTCCATTTAGGGTTTGTTTAACTTGAAGACGCTTGAAAGTCTTAAAGCAATGCTTATAAAGGATTTAGGTAATTGAGATTACTGCAATAATTTTAATACTCTGTCTAGTTGAACTTTGTATAATGAAGTTTGTCAGTTTTATGTAAATTTAGGTTTTTGTAGCATTACAACTGAGGTTTATAAGTGAAGTCATGTGCTGTTATGTAAGAAGGATAGGAAATATTCTTGTGACGTCGATTAAATAAATGTTATTTAAGTAAACGCTTATGGAAATAACTTAGAATAATTAGAATTTTAGAAAATACCAGAAGATAAACGTAAATAATTTTGAAAATTGACGTCTGTATCATTTAATGTGACCAGAATTAACCAATTGTATCATCGAACAGCTATGTCACAGTTTGTTTGCGTTTTGTGTAGGATGCTTTTGATTTAAACGACGTTTGGTAATATTATTCGCTTTTACTTGCAAAACTTTACAATTATGATTTGAAATTACGTAGAAATAATGCAATTTAGACAAAAAATAAGTAGATAGTGCATCCGTAGTCGTTGCAAAAAAGTTTGTGAAAAGATGGCGTGTCCTCCCTCCAAGCGGTACCGAATGCAGCTACACCATTGGTCGCCGATGACGGCATAAATGCTGATTATTGGTGGTGTTCTGATGACGACATAGCGATGCAGGGCAACAGGGCTCCACCTGGTGTGTGTTCCTGTCATTTCTTAACATTCTCCCGGCCTTGGAAGAACACTTCCAATTTTAAACTATGGTCACTGGCAACGGGCAGATTTTTGAGAAGGCTCGCCGTATAACGCCATCTGCAGTATTGATGTCAGCTACCCTTGAGATACCATCGTTGCCTGGGAAAGTCTTTATGATACGTCCAAGTCTCCATCGGAGCGGGGGCACGTTGTCCTCTTTAATTACAACAAGGGTATTTAGCTTCAAGTCACCTGAACAGTCTTTCCATTTAGTCCGTGTTTGAAGCTCGGATATAAATTCTTTAGACCATCGCACCCAAAAATGTTGTCGCATTTGTTCCACCCTTTGCCAGCGCGTGAGTAGATGCACCGGTTTTTCCGTCAAGTCTTCACTGTAAACTGGAGCTGTCAATGAGCGGCCAATCAAGAAGTGCGCCGGACTCAGTGGTTGCAGGTCTCCTGGGTCTGTTGACAAAGGACTGAGAGGACGGGAATTCAATACGGCCTCAATTTGAATTAAAACCGTATTAAATTCCTCGTACGTTAAGTGTGCATTGCCTATAACACGCCGTAAATGATGCTTGCAGCTTTTGACTCCCGCCTCCCATAACCCCCCAAAATGACTAGCGTAAGGTGGGATAAAATTAAATTTTATATTTTGAGAGGCTACGTAGTCCTTTATGTTATTTGAACAAGAGTTTAAAAATTTAGAAAAATCATTCATTAATCCTACAAAATTGCTTCCGTTATCTGAGAATATTTCCGCAGGTTTTCCGCGACGCGAAATAAATCTCTTAAGTGCGAGTAAATAAGCGTCAGACGACAAGTCCGTGACCAACTCGAGATGAATCGCCCGTGTGACAAAACAAATAAATAAGCAAATATATGATTTTACAGTTCTCGCTCCTCTACCTTTACGGTTAAGTATGTATACGGGTCCTGCATAATCTACTCCGCATTTTATAAAAGGAAATCCTGGTTGCAAGCGTTCGTTAGGTAGATTACCCATGAGCGGTGTAACAACCTTGGCTCGCATACGAGCACATGTAATGCACTGGTGTACTACCATTCGAGCCAAATTTCTACCTCCAACTGGCCACCACATATCTCTGAGTGAATACAGTAATTGTTGTGGCGGTGCATGCATTAATAATTTATGATGGTGTCTAAATAAGAGTAAAGTAAAATGATGTTTTGTGCATAATAGAATCGGGTGTTTTTTATCGAAATTAAAAATTGCCGAATTAGATATGCGTCCACCCACACGTATTAAATTATTTTTATCAAGAAAAATATTTAGTGTGGTTAAGTTATTTCCTTTTTTTAATGTATCCTTTTTTAAAAGAGCGTCATGTTCACCTGGATAGGCCTCAAGCTGCGACAGGCGCGCCAGCAACAATACAGACTCCCTCAACTCGTCCGCAGACAGCGCGCCGGGCCGCCGTGATTGTTTATTGCGCGCATTATGTATAAAACGTAGTACATAAGCGGCGGCCCGCTGCATGCGACCAAACTGAGAGAACCTGGAAAATGCAAATATTGAATCGTTATTATTTTTATTACACAATAATATTTTTATTGCATTAGATTTCGTCTCAGGCAATTCGTCTGGATTCGGACATGAGTCTGCATGAGAGCAATCGTAATAAACTTCGTGAAGGAATGACGCGCCATTCCACCATAACGATGAGTTACACAGCGCGTCTAAGTGTAGTCCGCGTGAAACAAGATCAGCCGGGTTATCTCTTCCTCTAACATGGCGCCATAACTTATTTTTTGTTAATTCATGTATTTCTGATACCCTATTTTGTACATACGTTTTTAACAAGTTAGGAGACATTTGTAGCCATCCTAGAACGATGGTAGAATCTGTCCAGAAAATTACTTTATCAAATTCACCCCTAAGTGACTGTTTTAATTTAAAATAAAGACGTGCACCTAATAGCGCTCCACACAATTCCAACCTAGGTATTGTTGTAGGGGTGAGCGGCGCGACTTTAGACTTCGAACTTAACAACCTAACCGTCACAATTGACCGACTATCTACACTACGGATATAAGCGCAAGCGCCGTATGCTACCTGTGACGCGTCAGTAAAGATATGTAATTCTCTACAGATAGGTTCATCACAGAAGACATAACGCGGGATGACAATTTTATTTAAATATGAGAGATTGTTAACAAATTTAAACCATGCGTGTGCTATGTTTTCCGGTACAAGTTCATCCCAGTCTATTTGCAGAAGCCACAGTTTTTGTAATAACACCTTAGCTAATATTATCGCGGGACTTAATAATCCGAGAGGATCAAAGATCTGTGACGTCACTGATAAAATAATGCGTTTAGTCGGTTTGTCATTATTTTCAATGTGCGTATGAAAATGTAAATCATCGGATTTATTAAACCAACCTATACCTAATGTTTTACTATGTGCATGTTCGCCGAGTGTTAATTCTTTTACGGTGTTATTTGTTAGGTACCCGTCATGATCAAAATTAAAAATCCATTTGTAAAGAGGAAAGCAGCCCTTTTTTAAAGTCTTTGCTGTTTCTTCGCAAATAAATATTAAGTTATTTATATCATCAGCCCCACAAATTAAATCATCGACGTAAAAATTATTATGAATGACCGTCGTGACCTCCGGTATATTACATTCCTGACCTAATTGTTTTAAGCACCTACAACTTAAATATGGCGCAGAGGCAGTACCGTAAGTCACTGTGTTAAGTTGATATATTCCTATTTCCTCCGACGATGTATCACGCCATAGAATAAGTTGTAAATCCCGATCCTTAGGGTGGATCAACACTTGCCTATACATTTTTTCTATGTCAGCGCAGGCAACGTATTTAGTTTCGCGAAACATCAGCAAAATAGATATCAAATCTCCTTGTAACGGTTCTCCGATTAATTGCAAATCATTAAGTGATTTTCCGTTTGACGTGGCTGCACTACCATCGAATACCACCCTAAGACGCGTTGTTGCGCTGTGTTCGCGGAATACGCCATGGTGTGGCAAGAAGCAATGAGGGTTACCATATGATAATATGCGAGTCATATGTCCTAATTTTATGTATTCATGTATGAAATCTTTGTATAACTGCTTGTATGCAGGACTGCGCTCTAATCGCCTTTCTAGTGCTAAGAAACGACGTTCCGCTTGAGGATACGACTCACCTAGCGTATCAGGTGGAAGTTTAAAAGGAATTCGAACGCAGAATCTTCCGTCAACATCTCGCGTTGTTGTTTTATGGAAGTATTCTTCGCACTGACGTTCATCCTCACTACGCGAATCCCCAGACATGCGACTACTAGGGAGCTCTTCAACTTCCCAGAACATACGGACTTGTTTGTCTATAGTAATATAATTACAAGACACGGCTTGCATTTTTTGTGAATTATTTTGATATATAGGTCCAGATACGACCCAACCTAATTTTGTATTTTGTAGAAATGGACCATTAGATAAACGTATCTTTCCTTCTTCTAAAAGGTTCCAAAAATGATCAGCCCCAATCAACATGTCTATCGGTCGACATTCGAAGAATAAGGGGTCTGCTAATTGTATATGCGTAGGTATAAAAAAGTTGTGTTTTTGTATGGAGAAACTTGGTAAATTTGAAGTTATTTGTGGTAGAACTAAACATGAAATGCGCATGGAAAATGTACCACAAGTCGGCTTCATGTGTATATCACAATATTGCGTGCTATTTGTGACTACATTACCAACCCCATTTATTTGTAAAGTGGACTGTATTAATTTTAAATTTAATTTATTGCAAAGATTTTGTGTAATAAAACTACGTTCACTGCCACTATCTAAAATAGCGCGAATTGTGTGGAAAGTACCTATTTCGTCGGCTATCTGAATCAATGCAGTTGACAATAAAACTTGGTTCGAGGATAATTGTGTGTATAACGTATTAGAGTTTGCATGTGTGTTATTGTTTACTTGATGCGCGTGCGGCTCTGTGATGTAAGGCGCTTCATTTGTCGAGAACAGCGAAAGGGTACGCACCTCAGCGCAATTCCCGTCGCCCTCCTCACGATGAATTAAAGAATTATGTTTTTTTATCGCATTTTTTACAGGGACCATAACGACATTCACTAACTGTATGACCGGAATGTAAACAATTCTCACATAAGTGTTTATCTTGTATGAGTTTCAATTTATCGTATAAGTTTAAGTTTAGAAATTGGTTACAAGAATATAACGAATGATGCGCGTTACACATTATGCAAGTTTTTATGCGTGTTTTCGTGTTTTGTGAATGTTGTTTAGGTTTATTTACTACTACGTTGCAATGTGATTTTGAATGTGTTTGTAAGTTATTTGAATGACGCTTATTATAATCGAATGACTGTGATGGTATGGATTTTGAATGTGTGACGGATAATGTTTCTAACATATCAGCCTTATCCCTCAGAAATTTAATTAAATCATCTAACTTAATTTTTGTTAAAGAGTCAGTAACAGGTATCAATGTACTTTTATACCGTTCCCACTCGCGTTCTGTAGCGGGATCTAACTTGGAAACTACTAAATAAAGAACTAACGTGTCCCAATGTTCCGTAGGTTCCTTTAATAATTTTAATGCGCGGATATTTTTTAATATAGTGTCTATAAGTTTCCGTATTAAAACCGGCGACTCTTTATTCACATTTGTAATGCTAAATAGTGATTTAACGTGATTATGTACTAGAAGTCTACTATTATTATAGCGATTAATAAGCAATTCCCAAGCAATAGAGTAATTACTTGCTGAAAATTCAACTGAATCTATAACTAACTCTGCGCTACCGCATAAAGAAGACTTCAGGTAATGAAATTTTTGTATGTCTGAAATGTCGTTAGAATTATGAACTAAAGCCAAATATGTGTCACGAAATTCTAACCACTGATCATAATTACCGTCGAAGGTAGGTAGCGAGATTGTAGGTAATTTTATAGATTGAGACCTAGTACTCATTGAAAAAGACTTATTATCGGGTTCATCACCAGTGATCATGCACTCGGTCTTAGCTAGCACACTATAATAATCATTTTCAAACATTTCGCGTACACTTAACTGCGTTTCTAACTCAGACGCTGGAAGAAGACTTTCAATTTTATTTTGAACTTCGTTAAATTCATTATAAATATTCTTAGCACTTTGCAAACGTAAATTTAACTCTGCGCGTTGTAAGTTAGTTATTTCTGAGGACTGAAGTGAGTTAACATAATTCCTAAAAACCGTTAATCTACCTTTTAATGAGCCTCTTAATTTTTTCAAATTTTTGAAAATTGTATCATCTGCCTCACCCTTCATACTCGATTCTTGTTCACCTTTAGTCATTCTGAGAGGTAAGAAAGGAGAGAATACTTACAGTTACAAACACCAAACCGACGCGATACAGACCACGACACCCTCGTCAACTTTGTAACGCCCTTTTTGCTCCTGGTTGCTCCTTACTCCTTGTTGTATTTAAGCAGTAGTCGTTCCAGTGGATGTCGTCTCCCGTGGTAGGTATGGTAGTTCGCCCCTGGTTCGTTTCTTGTATCCGGCTCGAAGGACCAAATGTTTGCGTTTTGTGTAGGATGCTTTTGATTTAAACGACGTTTGGTAATATTATTCGCTTTTACTTGCAAAACTTTACAATTATGATTTGAAATTACGTAGAAATAATGCAATTTAGACAAAAAATAAGTAGATAGTGCATCCGTAGTCGTTGCAAAAAAGTTTGTGAAAAGATGGCGTGTCCTCCCTCCAAGCGGTACCGAATGCAGCTACACCATTGGTCGCCGATGACGGCATAAATGCTGATTATTGGTGGTGTTCTGATGACGACATAGCGATGCAGGGCAACAGGGCTCCACCTGGTGTGTGTTCCTGTCATTTCTTAACACAGTTAGTTTTGCTCTCCATTGGCATATGTGCAGTGTCAGCTACTCGCTACATTGGTCAATAGTTTATTTAATCCGTGGAAATCAAAATTCTTGGTCACTCCACATCACTAAACTCAGTGACATGTGTCCGCGCCGGTCGGACATGTTCAGTTGTATATCCGCAATTTATTTATTAATGAAACAGAAGTCGCTAACATTAAATTTGGCTATGACAGTGCGAGCTTAGGTACTCATAATTATATCTCTTAATTAAATCTCAGGTGCAGTTGTATTGCAGTTTTACACTCAATAAGTCTGTATTAGAAGTCGGTTACAAAAATATTAATGAGTATCGACCTTACCTTATCAGTTCTCTTTTTCACGCGTATTTCTAATTAATGTAGCTCTACTCGTATAATCCATGTGCTATAGGAGTGTAACGTTCTACTATAAACAATCGTAACTACCAAAATCCGTTTTGAAATTGTAACAAATATGTGTAGTAGCAACAAATGATTGCAATCACCCTTCGGGGTGACTTGTGAGCGTTAGCTGTTTAACTGACTTCCCAAAGGAAAGAGGTTATTTGTCACGTATTTTTTTACATTTATAGACGTTTGCCTTTTGGATAGTGTTCTAGGTGTCTTTATGTTCGTCCCTGTAGCCTCGGGGTCAGAATAGGGCTACTGTATCCCCTGCCTGTCATAAGAGGCGACTAAAAGGGGCTTCCGGGGTTGCAGACGGCTAGAGTGGGAGCTCGAACCGTTCGGTCAGGCAATCCCGGGAAGGACGGCGGTATGTGTGGTTGCATACCGTCGTAAAGACTAGACGGAGCGGTGGGCCCAGCCGTCCATCTGGGAGGAGCCCGATGGGGCAGCGCGCTCGGAGGATTCCGGTGGAAGTCGTTTCGAGATCCCGGAGTCCTCCTTTTCAGCGCCGAGGACGGCCACCGGGGGGGTTTTAGTGCGGTAAAAATCCCACATAACCCTGCGTCGCTCCCACGGCGTCGGGTACCTTTGGAAGGTTTCCCCCTCGAAAAAAAAATAAGGGATACTTTATCAACTCTCTTCTTCACGCGTATTTCTAATTAATGTAGCTTTACTCGTATAATCCATATAATCCATGTGCTTTAGGGGAATAACGTTCTACTAAAAACAATCGTACCTACCAAAGTCGCTCTTGAAATTGTAACAAATATGTCTAGTAGGAAAAAATGATTGCAATCACCCTTCGGGGTGACTTGTGGAGGGGTACAACCCATTATTGTCCCACTGCTGGGCACGGGTCTTCTCTTGGAATGAGAGAGTTTTAGGCCACTGCGCTGGCCAAGTGCGAATTGGTGGACTTCACACACCTCCAAGAACTTTTTTTTTAAAGAACTCTCGGGTGTGTAGGTATCCTCACGATGTTTTCCTTCACCGAAAAGCAGTGATTATTAATTTATAATACGCACATAAATCAGTGGTGCGTGCCTGGATTTGAACCTCGGACCTCCCGATTGAGAGGGCAAGTTTCAACCATTAGGCTATCACTGCTGGTGACTTGTGAGCGTTAGATTTTTAACCCACTTCCCAAAGGAAAGTGGTTATTTATTTGTCACGTATTTTTTTTTACATTTAGAGACGTTTGCCTTTTGGGTAATGTTCTATGTGTCTTTATGTTATCATCGACGTATTTCTCCGTCTATTCTCTAGATACGTGATTCTTTCTGTCATCTCACCACAAGAAAAGCGTTCACTGGTTTCCACAGACGACGCTCGTTAAACAAATGCACGTCTCAGGTCTGGTGGTTGACTTGAGTCTGTTATTTCCTCGTTCTGAATATTTTACGATACTTTTAAAGCTTTTGCCGTTTTATTATAATGTCAAGCAGTAAACTCAGGTGACGTTTTATGATCTTCTAGTTGAATTAGTGTGATTCTCGCGAAAGTATCATGTACATGTATATATTAATAAGTGCAATGAAAATTAATAAATACGTAATTTTACTATCGAATTTACCAATTATTTAGTGCATTTTCATGAAAAATACCGTATTGAAGGTACACACACATGTATTATTTCGTTTGTTTTATTTAGAAAAAACTTTATAGCATAGTAGTGCTAGTAAAAAATTATCGAAGTTGAAGTCGAAGGTCGAAGTCACTGGAAGAAATTATAAGTATACCATATTTGTCATTGGCTACGGAACTCTAAATATGAACGGCCATTATTTTTATTAACAGCGACGTGCTTTCCGGGATAAAATCGGGGATAAAAAAGCACACATTAATCACGTGTCCAGCGCAAAAAGATAAATCCATTTCTCTGAATACGCCTGAAAATCCCCTTTCATAGAAAATTGCGTGGTCAATACACAACATTGTTCCAGAATGGTCAAATATTTTGGTATTGGGCACGAGATACTCAAGCGAACTAATCAGGGTTCTTTTGATGGATATTCGTTAGTAAGAAGATTTAGAGAGATTCGAAATGAAACTAACATTCGATTCATTTCAGCACTAAGAGGAAGTATTCAAATAGATTCCAAATAGGTAATCGTTCTCCTAAAAATAAGTCTATGCAATGTTCTGCTTATATGTCGAAGCAGTTTATTGCTGGACGTAAACTTATTCAGAGAGAATTTGAAACGGTAAGGCTTTCCATAGGCATCGTATTACATTGTACGCCTTGAAGGTTATAGTTCAAGAATGTTTTCGCAGGAAGACATTGTATTCCTCCAGGATTACATGATATTATAAGTTTCTACCACGCCCTCTCCCTCTCTCTCACCAATTCGCACTTGACCAACGCGGTGGACTATGGTCTATAACTCTCTCATTCCGAGAGAAGACGCGTGCCTAGCAGTGGAACAATAATGGGTTGAGGACATAAGTTTCTACTACAAAGAGGGTGAAAAAAGCAAAAGGTACTATGTTAAGCAACCACTTCGCTATATGGCGACACTTACAGAACGCGCGATTTCGTTTGCGGATATCATGATATATTCGATCCATTAGACTTTTGAGATCTACTGCTGACCATAATTCCATCACTCCCGTTTGATCAACAGTCACAAACAACCCCTATTTACTGTCTTAGGGGCTAATTTTTCGAAAGTCGTAAAACAGATTATTCATTATCTCAAACCAGAAAGCCAAATACTACGTTTCATTGTCTTGTCCCCATTATTGTCCCACTGTTGGGCACGGGTCTTCTCTTGGAATGAGAGAGTTTAGGCCGTAGTCCACCGCGCTGGCCAAGTGCGAATTGGTGGACTTCACACATCTCCGAGAACTTTTTTTTTTTTTAAAGAACTCTCAGGTGTGCACGTTTCCTCACGATGTTTTCCTTAATCGAAAAGCAGTGATAATTAAAGTATAATACGCACATAAATCAGTGGTGCGTGCCTGGGTTTGAACCCCGGACCTCCCGATTGAGAGGGCAAGTTTTAACCATTAGGCTATCACTGCTCACGTTTCATTGAGTTATCAAATCATCAAATTTGGCGGACTTTCGTACAAACTTTCCCTTTCATTCTTCGCCTTAAAGGGCGGATTACGAAAAATCCTTTTTAGTGCTCATCTTCACCATAAATAGGAACATAGTGAAAAATGTCATGGGTCTTATTATAGTAGTTTGGGCTGTGCGTTGAAATATCAGTAGTTAAGTCAGTTTCCCTCCTAAATATACACACACTTAAAGAAATGTTGGATGCTCGTATATTTAGATAAGGAAATGTTGGAGGATCGTCGGATCGATTGTCCAATCGATGGTTGCAACGGCCATGTCAAAAGTGACATTTATTATTGTATAAATGCCCCTAGATTTCTAAACCCTCATAACTGTATGGCATTATTTTCAATATAATGTAGTGAAATATATTATAATGTATTCATCCACAAATCTTATATTTGAACAAGTATATTAACAGAGAAAAGGTGTCGAAGATCCGTACAAATGTTTAGTGTGCAGTTATGACCGAATACCTACCACGGCAACCATAATAAGTTTTACATTAGTCACCGCAGATTCGGTAAGCTGTATTCAAATGCAGCTCGTATTTGACAACAGTTTACTAAATTGCTGTTTACTTTGGTGAGCGAACTTAGTACGCTTCATAACATCAGTTCATTTGATACTAATTATTAATTCAAGGTCCATCATACCATTTTATCATATTTTTTGTGCAATAATTTAAAATTCTTTAGACCCATTACCATAAATTAGAACAGAACTAAAATAAATGTAGACTTGAGTTTACATCTAAAATATTTTATCGGATCCGTGACTAGAAAGACAATCATGAATTAGGAGTCTATTTGAATATTTCGTCTGTCGGCATTACTTAAGCTTTAGGTCGAATAAAACCCTACTCAGACGAACTAAGACAAACACTAATTTGGAAATATTGCTGCAGACAGTATTATTATCGAGAGGTTTAGTGAAACTAATCCGCTCTGTGACGGAGGTACGATAAAATTAACTAATCTTTAGCTATTGGATTCCTTGTAAATGATAGGTAATCTCTGTAAATAAATTATTTATCCGACATCATTTGTTATTAAGATCTATGTCAAACAATGATATTGCTTTTCCAAAGGGCAAATACAAATCTTTTTCAATGAAAAAATTTTGTTAGTATTTGACGTTCAGCATGTTAAGCGAATAATTATGCAGACTGTATATTAGATATCTTAATTAGTTCTCGGAAGTAGCAGATAATTTGCAGCCATTCTGTAAGGCTCGTTCAAATAAAGCACTCATAATTGTAGCAATTTTATGTCCTCGTATGTCAAATTAATTGTTAGAGAAACAGCTAATGAGCAGCGGAAGTTAATGGTATCTGCCCTACTGTTCTTAACCCATATTTATTTAGCTAAATTTGATCAGGATCTATTTGTTAGGAAATCAATAATACAAAACTTTTAAAAGCATAATGCATTATGTAGCGGAGAATCACTACACATGTCTTCAGTGCGTGTTTTCTTTGGAATGTAATCAAGATCGCCCTTTTCTAGTCATTGAGGGGAAAACCCTTTAAAAGATACGCGACGTCGAGAAAGCGACGACAGGTTATTGGAGAAAAAGCCACCGGTAAGGTCGGTTTTTACCGCACTAAGACCTTACCGGTGGTCGTCTGCGTCTGCGGCATTACGAAGCGGACTCCGGGATATCCAACGGAACGAAACCAGAGTCCTTTAATAAGCATATCCGTCTTATTACATCTTGCAAAGCAGAATACAGCTGGGTTTAACAATTCTGCTATGTAGTAACGAAGTGCGTGGTGAAGCGGTCACCATATCGGTCTAACACGCAAAGATGTTCCGGGTCGATCCCCGGCAAAACAGATAGTTCATTAATGAATTTAGATTTTAGTTCTTTGTATGTATTCATAACCTCATAATACAGAGAGATCTAGTGTGGGGTCTGAATGTATAAAGAATTTACCGCTAGGACCGGTAATTCTACCGAGGAGGTACAATGGTAACACTTATGTTGTGTTTGCTAGCTCAAATTCAAATGAGGTGACCATCTCAGTTTTCAGGAGAAGCAACACATCTGAGATTATTGTTATGTTGTGAAGTTGCTTATAGATGTTCGTGGGCGGCAGTGACCACTCAGGTGGACTGATTGCTCGTATGCTACTGAAGTATAAAAAGGCAATATATCATACTAATAATAGATACTCACTATTCTCGACTCATATGAAGTTGCTTACAGATGTTCCTTGGCGGAAGTGACTACTTACTACCGGTGGACTGTACGTTCGTTTGCTACTTGAAACGTATAAAAAAGCGATATACAGTATACAGATATGTGTCAAAAGTGCATTGCTAAGTACGAGTATTTTCACGTGCCACTGACTTTCTAAGGTATTTACGAAGCACGTGCAAAGATCGCTGGATCGCTGCACTTTGCGACGCTCGAGCTGGCCGCGTACAAATCGACTGCTTACTCACTTTGATATCAGCGTTTTCAACGAACCTCTAGCGAATATTTCGGAACGAATTCTGGAATTCTATAAGTGCAGTTTAAATGTCGATGGGAGAACTTGTCACTTGAAATTGATTTTAACGCGTTTTTAGTCGTGGACGTGATATTTTATTTTTAATAATACTTTACCAGGTAGAGTCAGTTTAGTTTGACCGGGCCGGTACCACCGTCACATTTATTTCTAGCGTGAAGCTTTCTTGCGTTGCGATGGAAGGGTATGGTTGCCGTTTCATTGTCATAAAAGGCGACAATCTCAGTCCTCGGGAGTAGCAACACATTTATGATTGACTTTAGATACTGTCTGTCCTTGACACATATGAAGTTGCTTATAGATGTCCATAAGCGGAAGTAACTACTGCTTAGGTGGCCTGCATGCTCGTTTGTTTCTTCAATCGCATAAAACAGCGATATAGGTATGTGTCAATAGGTGTGACATTACTAAGTACAAGTATTTTCACGTGCCGCTGACTTTTTAAGGTATTTACGAAGCACGTGCAAAGATCGCTGGATCGCTGCACTTTGTGACGCTCGAGCTGGCCGCGTACAAATCGACTGCTTACTCACTTTGATATCAGCGTTTTCAAAGAACCTCTAGCGAATATTTCGGTACGAATTCGAAGTGCAGTTTAAATGTCCATGGGAGAACTTGTCACTTGAAATTGATTTTAAGGCGTTTGTAGTCGTGGGCGTAATATTTTATTTTTAATCGTAGTTTACCAGGTGGAATAACCAATGTAGTTCGACCACCCCCACACTCATTTCTAGCGTGAAGAAGTTTGTGCGTTTCGGTGGAAGGGTGTGATTGCTGGCACAATTTTGTATGAGGCAACCATCTCAGCCCTTCAGGAGAAGCAACACATCTGGAGTTGAATTCAGATACTTCTTATTATATATGAAGTTACTTGCAGATGTCCATGGGCGGCAGTGGCCACCGCTCAGGTGGGCCGCACAATACCACAGTGGTATAAAAAGCGATATACGGTATATAAATATATAGATGTGACATTACTTAGTACGAGTATTTTCACGTACCACTGACTTTCTAAGGTATTTACGAAGCACGTGCAACGATCGCTGGATCGCTGCACTTTGTGACGCTCGAGCTGGCCGCGTACAAATCGACTGCTTACTCACTTTGATATCAGCGTTTTCAAAGAACCTCTAGCGAATATTTCGGAACGAATTCTAGAATTCTATAAGTGCAGTTTAAATGTCGATGGTAGAACTTGTCACTTGGAAACGATTTTTATGACGTGCTTAGGTACTCGTGATTTTATTAATCGTATTTGTATGAGATTGATGATGGTAAGCTACTGTTACCCATGCACAACTGTAATTAAGTTCATACAGAATAGGCTTTCTATCTGAAGTCAATCGCAGATGCGTTGCCACTCCCTAAGGCTAAAAAAGTAGCCTTATATGAAAATGAGCTGGCAACCTAACCTAACCACACTGTTCCACCGCTAAAATATTTCGTAGCAGTGATCGGAAAACCTATTCATAAATATTAACAGTTTTGAGTCGGTTAATCTCTATTTCTGTTATTAATTGAAACGGTTTACCGAAATTTGAAACGGTTAACCGAATTATTGCACGAGAAAATACGATATTTTATTTGAACCTTATGCACAAAAACCCATAACTATGCATAAATTAATAATATGAATGTTTAGGGTTATTATAAACCGAAACGATGCGGTTAATAAAAATCTTTCTGTTATACGATATAAGGGTGCCAACCTAAACTTAAATATCTACGAATTCTGTTAACCGAAATTATTACATAACAGATAGTTTCGGTTAACCGATATATGAATAGGTTAATAACAGATATATTGATACTGTTAACCCTAACCGTCCGTTCCCTGCTTCGTACTTTAACAGTCGTAGTGGCGGTACCTCCCCAGTCGACCCATACTCATTCTTGAATTTCTCAGTATATCTAGCGTAGAAGGGTCAAACTAAAAAGAACTGAACAATCACAACCATCTAAGATACTTATCGTAGCGAAAAATCGTAAGTCTATTCCTAAGCTCTTATTACCGAATCCTCCTAAATTGTGCGGAATCTGAAAAGGAATTCATTTATTTATTTTGGCGGGTCGTATCGGCAGGCTTCCCTCTCAACGTTAAGAGGACACGCTTAAGTGCTGTTTGGTCAGAGGGATTTACCTTTGCTCTTTTCGACTACCCTCATCCCACTCAATCAGGCCCTACAGGCCTTAAGATTCGCTTTATAATGTTTTGCCGAATGCCAATTGTATTTCTCGAATTCGAAGGTTTTGCCTAGAAGCTAGAAAGCTGTTTATATGTCGCAGATAATTGTTTTTCCTCAAGCTCCTTATCCAATGCTAAACAGAAATGGCTGGGCCAGTCAAACAGATATTATCAATCCAAGTTATATGCCAACCTGTTTTATTAAATGCATTAATATAATTCAGATAGCTAGAGTTTATCGAACGGGTAATTAGTTAAGTTAATAAGTTAACTGCAACATGTACTGGTATGCAATATGTAGTATGGATGAAATTACTTTTTACGCTAATTTACTACAAAAAATAATACCGCAAGCCCTCTTGTACTTCAAATTAATATGAAAAATAAAAATGTGTTAATGTAGTCATATTCACTACATTAAACATTACCAGTTATATATTTAGTTTAAATTTTAATTTAAGTATGAACAGCACCTATTTTGCAAAACATTCCCATTTGAGTCATAAAAGGGGTGTCTCTTAGCGACTATTAGTATTGAATTACAGTTACCCTGAGCGCAACGAATTCATCATTTTAAAGGATTGGGTCTCACCGACTCCTAGTATAGTCCTCGTTTGTATTCAAAACTGCATTGTATCGATACGACTTATTTTGTGTTTATTTCAAAGTTATCGTCAGGTCTCGTTTTAATACGTTAGGTAAATACGTAAAAGGTAATACTTACGGTAAGCGGTTTTTATCTTTTGCCGATATTTCGACTCAGTTGTTTATTTGACTCGGTTATCATGACGAAACTGTGGTAGCGGAGAGAAACCGTTGACAATCATTTGTGGTAGATTAACCTACCTAAACTACGTCTAGTTTGTTTTTAAAAGCTTTTATTTATTATTGTTTAAGGTTTAAACCATTCGTGGTCACTCTATGCTTGAATGTTTCATTTTTGCTTTTACAAATATAGTGCACAAGTAGCAAACGAGCACGCAGCTCATCTTATAGTTAGTGGACACTGCAGCACATGGACATCTTTTACCAATTCGAGATAATATTAGAAGCAGAGGTTGGCCAGTGATGCGTCTCTTTCTTTCACACCTAAGTTGGAATACCTCGAAAAAGTACGAGTAAGACTTCCTTACCACATCAGTTAAATTAGATTACGATTAGAAAAACTGTGCTATCAGTGTTTGTGTTACCACCGATATAGATGGTGGTGGTAGAAATAGTTGTGGTGAGCCTCACTATCCAATAGCATGCCTACTTTACCGCTTTAGTTAAAAAAAAAAGACCAAACACAACAAACCAAACATACTTTTTGTTACATTGCGGTTGAGACAAATCATCATTAATCAGGTATTCCTCTCTCGTTGCAGACAGACGATCGAGTATGCAATCAATGCCACCCGATAGTCTAGATAGCTCGCGTTTCAAAGACACGAAGAATCTTTGTGGTACATCTAAGAAATCGATACCTGAGGGTTTTCAGCTCCTCAACTTAGTATGCGGTCCACGATTCTCGTGTGTTACGCTCTCCTGTAGCGAAAAGGTACTCTATAATTTTATTTCCCGACCAAAACGTAGTTACCTCGAAACTGATACTTTTATAAAGATATTTCGCTCCAACTTTCTGTTGCTGTCTTTGATCAGGGGTAAATTGAATCTATACGAGCTTATGCTGGCGCGGCCCTATTTATATTTTATACCTTCGTTTTCCTCTCGTTTTTATGACATCCCCTTTGTTATGTTTAATGTCTGAGTAGTTTTGTTACAGATTGATACTATAAGGCTTCGGTGATAATAAAACTGGAATACTCAGGAATTATGGAGAATAAAAACGTAATAAAATGAAAATGGTGATTATCTTTCGCTATTCCTTTTCAGTTTTACATTGATTGCTGGTTTATCCTCGGATTTTATAGCCCTCTCTCACCTTTAAATATTTTCCTACTACTACTCTTATTTATTTCTGTTTTAATTACTACTAAGACTTCTACCATTATGCGTGTCGGTTTACTTGTTCTCTCGAGTAACCCAAACAACCAAACATACAGAGATGTCATTTATATTGTTCAGCTAACACCTTTTGTATATAACATTGATAAGTGTAAAATACGAATGTAGTATGTTAGTTAGGACAGGAAGTTTACAACTGGTCAGGCATAAACTTGCAATTCTCGGATATGCATGGAATTTTAATAGAATCTTAAATCTAGATGAGGAGAGAATCGAAAATCTGAATTTCACACAACTTATCTATCAATGTTCAACAGCTCGGCAACCGGCATCCAAATGTACAAACTAATATTGGGTCAAATATTGGTCCAAACTCAGTCATAGGAAATACATACTTATGTATGCTCTCTATACAAAGTTAGTAACGCTTCTTTCGAGATCCCGGACTCCTCTTCGCAGCGCCAAAGCGGCTACCAGGCGGTTTTAATGTGGTAGAAATCCCATACCACCCGACGCCGCTCCCAAGGTTTCCCCTTCGACAACAAAAAAGACACGCAACATGCGTCCCAATGTTTGAACCAATATCCATATTGGATCAAATGTTGGCCTAAACTCCGTCGTAGCGAAGTAATACTAATGTATCGTCTATACAAAGTTAGTCACGTCCCGTCTTCACGTTTGTTTACTTTTGTTCGTGTTTGTCTTATTTACTCGATTTGTTTGATGTCTCTTGTTTTCTGCAAACGTTCGGCCTCGCTTGTCGGCAATTACGGTGTCTTTGTAGAGGAAATCAGAGGTAATTTGTAATTGGATATTGTAAGTCAATTTACCTTTGTTCTGAATAAGAAGTTGGAGACACAGGTAATGAAATAAAAATGTTTCAGGAAACAAACATGTATTGTTTGTGTGTGTGAATATCGGAGACAGTTTAGGTCGTGGACCATAGAATTTATTTATAATATAAGAGGCCAAGCAATGGTTCAAAAGTCAACTTTGAAACTATCGCCATATTTAAGTTGTTCTTCTTTTGGCGCTTTAAGAAAAAATATGAGAGTAAATTTTGGAATGCGTTCGCACACCGTCACGGAAAACCGACATCCTGTAGTCAATATTTTAGTTATTTCTATTTTTAGTTTTTTTTACAAACGTAGAATAAGGCGAAACATATATTTTTAAAACGATTTATTTATTTTATAAGTTTTTGTACACAGAGAATACATAAAACATCTAGGTATATGCATATTTTTATGTTTTTACGCCAAAAAAGTATAACTTCCAACGCGTGTACATAAGTAGGTACATACACACTTTCTTTTTTTTCTTCTTTGAAATTCATAGTCTAAAAATCAATGCATGAATAGTTGAAATAAAAATCAAAGAAAATCGTTATTTTTATTATATACGTAAAAACATATATTTTTATTTTAAACTTGGGTGAGTGTGTGTTAAAGACAATTTTATAAAATCTTTTCTCCTAAAAAATGCTATAAAGGTTAAAAAAATACTAGAAATTAAAAAATCACCTCAAAATAATCATATGTAGAGATTTTTTATGAGAATTTGTTTAATTGTGATAAAAGCTAATTACTGTAGTAAATACTTTCAGATATAGGCTATTTGTTATTTATCCAATTACTGTGTTATTACTAGAAACTTAGACTAAGTAAATGTTGGTATCTAATTTAATTACAATGTTATTTCTGTAATAACTATTTTCTCATAACTTCATAATATTATTCAATAAACTAAATTGTTTACATGAAGTTTCTAAATTGGAAAGACTAATGGCAATATTATTTAATAAATCACTTTTATTGTAATTGATAGAAATGTAATTAGTTTAATTTATAAATACTAAACTAAGGCGTTGTCAATTTTACTGACCCACTGCAGGGACCCGGTCTCTAATCAAAGTTCAAGAAGTTCCTCTCAATGACGAATCTTCCATCTAAAGAAGGGTGAGTCTTTAAGTTTATTTTAGGAACTCTCAGGACTGCATGTTCCTTACAACGTTTTCGGTCACCGTTCAGCAAATGATAAAAAAATCAAAGATTTCACGCTTTCTACACTCATAGCCCCACAGTAGGATTTTCTCCTGTGTCGTGGGTACCATGGACACGACCAAGATGATACCAAGACCAATACACAAACACTCAGACCCAGAACACGAATCTAAACTGATCATTCAGATACCTGTCTGGCCGGGAGTCGAACCCGGGACCCATTGCGCATCGGACCGGTATGGTAACCGCTCCGCCACGCGGGTCGTCAAGATTCGTTCAGGGATCCGAACATCGAACAGATACCCTACAAAAACAGTGTTAGGTACTTGAAATTAGCTACAAACCACAAATTCATTGTTACCTTCAGAGGTACCTAATTTGTGGCAAATTTCAAGTGGCAATTTTCAGTTCTCAGGAACTGAGTTGGAACGCCTTAGATAAGTATTCTTTACCAAATACTTAAATTCTGAAAATAGCAGCACATAACTCTGCTGGTAGTTATAGGTGTAGCAGTGGTGGTTCCAGACTCTAATTTAAAAGAAGTACTACCTGTGTACTCTGGTTGCGATCCGTTGGAGATCCCGGAGTCCTTTTTGTAGCGTCAGGGACGGCCATCTTGTTAGTGCTGTAAGAATATCACATAACCTTGCGTCGCTCCCACGGCGGTGGGTTTTGAAGTTTTATCTTCGAAAAGAAAAAAAACCTGTGATTTATCTACTAAAACTATAACGATGTGGACGTGACGTCAGGTCAGGGTCTTCATTACTGTCCATTCTTGAAGATTTCAAGTAAAACACAGGAGTTATTCTTCTTCGATTTATTCAAAGTTGAGGAGGTCCGATCGACTCTATGGTTGAACAAGAATCTTTTTCTACCGGCAGGCGCTCGCCTTTTTTGTAATAAAGTTGAGTGAGGTGACAATAACAAATTTATGGAGGGTAAACTAAATTAATTTAGAAATCAGAAAATCTTTAGAAATCACTAAATATTGCGAATTTAATAAACAAACAATTTTCCATCTTTAAACTAACTAAAATAATTATTTTCGGCGACGTGTTTTTCATAAATACGCGGTGTCCCGCCGACATATATATCTTTAAGAAAATAGGTATTTATAAGTATGTCATGAGAACAACGTTTGCCGGATAACGTGACTCCGTAACCTCTATAATGTTTGGTCAGTTGTTTGTTCTCACTTTTGTTTGCTGTTACGCGATTTGTTTGATGCTCCGAAACTCGTTAGTTCGACTAACAAATCTGAACTATATATAGTTATACAGATACTATTAGAACATTTTTTGATGAAACCTATATTTTTGTAATAATGAAGTAGCAAACGGGCATGCAGTCCACCTGATGGTAAGTGGTCACCGCCGCCCACAGACATTTGTAAACAACTTCACATAGAACATCCCATTCGAGCCATATGCATATTTACGTTCTGCCTCCTTGGAAGGTGGTAGATTCTAGTAACGCTATGGAAGCTATGGATTTGAAGGTGGTAGAACCATTGTAGTTCAACCGGGGAAGTACCTTCACACCTATTTCGAGCGTGAAGAATTTCTTGCATTTCCAGGGAAGGGTGTGGTTGTCGGCACACTTTTATATGAGGCGACGATCACAGTCCTCGGGAGTAGCAACGCATCTGTGATTAACTTCAGATAGAACCCACGTTCTGTTTGAAGTTGAGTAGAGATGTCCATGAGCGGCAGTGACCACTTATCATCAGGTGGATTACATGCTCGTTTGCTACTTCAGTCAGATAAAAGAAAAATGTATGTTAAAAGAAAAACATAATCACTACATAGTATAAAACAAAGTCCCTTCCCGCTGTCTGTCGCTATGTATGTTTAGATCATTAAAACTACGCTACGGATTTTAATGCAGTTTTTTTAATAGATAGACTGGTTCAAGAAGAAGGTTTTCATGTATGATACACGCATAATATAGTAGAGGAATACTGATAATTTTAGATTTTTTACTTTTAGGCGGAACGAAGTTAGCCGGGTTAACTAGTAAACAATAAAACACAATGAAAATAATTGGCTAGACGACACTAGGATCAATTATTTACTTTGCAAACGATCGTGTACTCGTAAAATAACGACGTAACAATGTGTACTGGTATCAATCATCGTTTTTTCGCCCATACATTGCGATGTATGTACAAACTAGTGATAACGAATGCCATTACATGAACATTCGCGAATGCGTTTATTCCTTACCGGCATTCGAATATGCGAATGTGGTTTTTTTTTCAGTTTTTTGTATAGGTCCCGAATTATCAAGATTTGGCGATCCTTTTTTATCTGATCGACAAACTTCAGTTCGATTTCAATTTAAATGGATTTGGCGACCTTTTTTTTCCAACGCACTGCAATCCAACATTCGCAATCCATCCATCCGTCCAACAGCCCTTTGAGGTCCACTGCTGGACATAGGCCTCCCCTAAATGACGCCACTCCAACCGTTCCTGTGCCTTCTGCATCCAACGGCTTCCCGCTGTTCTCTTCAGGTCATCGGTCCACCTGGTGGGGGGGAGGGGTCGACCTGTACTCCTTTTGCCTAAACGTGGTCGCCACTCGAAGACCTTCCTTCCCCATCAGTTATCGGTCCTACGAGCGATGTGGCCGGACATTGTCACTTCAGCTTGCTAACATTCGCATAATTCTTGCGAATGCAAATATCTAAAAAACATGTGAATATTCGGGAATGCGAATGTGGATATTTGTTATATCACTACACTCATAGCCTTGCATATGCATTTCCTTATGTGTCATAGGTACCATGATGGGTACTATAATTATTTATTTAACATGGGTCGGCATCGTCAACCCATTATTGTCCCACTACTGGGCACGCGTCTTCTCTCGGAATGAGAGATTGTAGGCCATAGGTCACCGCGCTGGCCAAGTGCGAATTGGTGGCGTAACATGGGTACGATGTTAAAAAAAGAGTGTGTGTGTCAGCTCCGACGCACGACTGGAGTTTACTTACATTTAAAACAGGGTTGGTTTTGATATATTGTATGTAATATATAAGTACGTATTAAAATATTAATATTGTACGTATTAACAGAGTATTTACATACTTATCTTAACGATTTATTAAACCTATGCATACCATCCACGCATACTGATAACATAGTTCTAAAGTTTTAATTAGATGGCGTTATACTCAATAAAAAAATGTAACGAGGTCATTCATCAGTAGATTTTACTCCTCACATTTTTCTCATATCGGGCCCTTATATATGCAAATCGATTCTTAAGAAGTAAACTCCAATAAAAATATACAAAACAGAAGTCCAAATACATCATGCAGGTATTAGTTCGACCGGAGATGAAACTCGAAACGCATTTTAGTCAAACCTATCACAGCATGTAAGCGCTCCGTTACACGTGTCACCAGAACTAACTGGATCGAGTATTTATACAGTACAAAAACAATTATTTAGGCGAGCTTTCAATACAACATCTATTTGGACATCGTAAATAATTGATTGCGATGCGATTGAACCGTATCGGTGATCTATTAAACGCGGTTGCATCTAAAATTCAAGAGCTGCATGTACCGTTCAATTTGCAAAATTGTTTGAAATTATCTGTTTTAATATCCCTATGATGCGTCTGGGTGATACTAGGGGTTTTCCGCGGCTTCGCTTCAACTGAACGTGTGTGATCTAAAATAAGTCGTATCAGTATTACATGCTCTGTTAGCGTAAGTTTAAATCGTACCTAAATGAAACATTTTTAAAGGACCTGTGCTATATAGTACTGGTATCTTTTGTTCTTCCATCACGACCGAAGTTGTGGCGATCAAATATACCTAAATAATCTTATTTGAATAAAATATTTTTGATTTAATTTCATATACCTAAAATTATATACGATGTGTGTACCTATTTTATATATTTGTCTTTCAAGTTCATGCTACATAATAACAACAAACGCAAACAAACAGCAAACCTAAAAAAATGTGTAAGTTAAGGCAGGTGCATCTGTCTTAAATTACGTATTTACCTTTAAGGGTGTAGAAGGAAAGACTCATTATTTTATACGACAGTAATACTTTCTTTTAATAGTACCTATTACTAAAAAGTAGGAATAGCCTAAATTAGAACTTGAGTTCGTTTTTATGCATTTCTAGCTTGGAAGCTTTTAAATCTAATTTTAATAATAACTTTTGCCTATTCCCATGGAATATTCTTAAAAGATTGAAGTAACGAGCATGCGGTGCATCTAATGGTAAGTGATCAATTGAGCCCATGGGTGTCTTCTATATTAATTATCCTCCACAACCACTAGTTTATTGCAGATGTAACTCGTAGAACAGTGTTTTTACTTAAAGCCGATAAAAGATTCGAATCTACCCATGAGGATTAAGATGTTCACATCATACTATAAAAAGTAAGCAGGCATCCAAAACCTTTCACAGAACCGAAGTCAATATGCTCATCGATGGAATTAAACTCATTCTCAATAATACTAACTTGTGGAATTAGAAATTATTCAGGTTTTTTTATTATTTCACTGAAGTAGCAAACGAGCATGCAATTCACCTGATGGTAAGTGATCACTGCCGCCCTAGGACATCAGTGAGCAATTTAAAACAGAACATGGGCCTATCTGAAGTCAATCACAGATGCGTTGTTACTGCTGAGGACTACTAGTGAATTGCTAGTGGGTACTAGTGAATTACTTATGTATAAACAAATATCCCCACAAGGCAGCCTAATAGGGTTAGGTCGTGATCATCCATACAAAGCGCTTGGTTTCCATGAATTCAATGGGGTTGGAAGACACATGGTTGCGGCCAGTTAATTTATGGTGTTTTTTGTTCCACGGGGTTAATGGCCTCTAATGGGGCACTTACGTAACAATTACAATGACCTCCCGTATCGGACCGTAATTTGTCGGCAAATCAATGTGCCGGAACAGGACGGCCGAATAGAAGGCTTAGCCGCTGCGAACTTTGCGATTTATTGCTTTGATTACTAGGGGGGATGCTACTAAGTTCGCTGAATTACGTGGAATGCCTTTAGTTTAAGAAGTGGATGTGTGTCTAATAAAGATATTGGGAATCCCTTTTATGTTCTACTATTGGGAAATGGTCTGGAGAGATCATAAAGACCAAAAAGGTATCGTTTAGAGTAGGCAATGCACTTGACTAAACTATTTCAATGCTACTTGAATTTGGTTAAGAAATGTACAGATTAGTAGTCGATATGTATCAAATGATAAATCTTGTAGGCTTCCGAATGGGACATTTTAATGGCAGTTTTAAATAAAAATAAATTAATATAAACACAACCCTACTGCTTAAAAACAATGAACTGAAACTGAAAACAATCAATCGTCTTTAAGCAGCGGGAAATTAATGAATTTTGTTTCAATTATTAAACAATAATTGTAGTTGATTAATAGATTTGCACATTTACCAGCTCAGGTTAGACCTTTACACACATGCTTTTACAGTAACTAAATAGCAATCTCGAATTTTAAATTATTATTTTAAACTAGCTGTACCCGCGGCTTCGCCCGCGTAAAAATGAGTGTATCGCAAAGTTTTTCCCGCACAAATCTCGACCCCGTTGAAATTATACTTATGATAAAAAGTAGTCTATAATTATGTTATTCCACAACCTTTTCTATAGTGCAAGTCCTATCCAAATGAGTTTAGCCGCTCGGCCGGCGATTACCCGGACATACAAAGAGTGAAGAAACGAATTTAAAGTATGTATTTGTGGTTAGGATCATAATAGGGAATATGCATAAAATTTAAATTCGTCTCAATTTTTTTTTATCGAATCTTTATTATTGTCAAATTATAATGAAATGGATTTTTTTAAATTTACTTTTTATTTAAACCCTTAAAAAAATATATAAAAAGTGTTAAATAAGAGAGCGAAATTCAAATTTACAAAACGCGCCACGATTGGTTAAATGAATTGTGACGTCAGTTGACATAGCATCGGCGCGATATTCATACTGTGCAGTCATACACGGCAGTTCAGAGTTCACGGGACGTGGCAAATGACGTCACCGAAAGCGCGCGCTAAATGGCCGCGTTTGAACGGCTCAAATTTATTAAACGTTTTCATTTTAAGTTTTTGAAAAAAATTGGACGTTTTGAAGCCTATTTATATTTTTTTCGACATTATATAAACGTAAATGATTTATCTGAGACATAAAAAAAATTCATGCATATTCCCTATTGTTATGTAAAAATATTTTAAAAATTAGACAAATTAAAATTAGAATTTTAAAATTAGACGATTGTAAACCGCCTTTCTTTGAATTAATTGACAATACCAAGAAGCACCTTGTAAATAAAATCCTCCTCTACATTTAAACCAAAACGCATCGATTACAAAGATTGATTTTAACTTTTCCGCAGTATGTTTAAAAGTTCTCAGGGTGATGCTGCAGGGTGAAGTGCAATGTTTGTACTGGTCTAGTACAAAAAGACGCTACTCTTACAAACTCATTTAACATTCGTATCCTACTCAACACTGGTCACTATCAAGTGGTCAGATTACTCTAATAATGCACACGCATCGGCGGCCGGCTTGTATTAGATTGCGCGAGCGAGACGGTTACCTACCTTTATTATTTTAAATCTCTAATATCTTTAAAAGTATTTATTTGATGCATATAGTGTAAAAGCTAACGAATGCATTTATTTATATAAGGATTAATACCGAACAGAAGAAAATACACTCGAAATTAACGTAATATTTTTAGTTGAAATATGGAACATAAAAAAAAATATTGTGACCTAACCATAAGTTATAGAGATATACTATCGCGGATTCATTTTATAATTAAGGTTTCAATCCAGTGTTTCGTAGCCCTTGACGGAATTATTAGTATTCAACATCAACATTTAATTTTATCGATAAATTAAACTTCGTAGTTGTTTTGTAAATAACTTCACCTATCGCATTCAATGTAATTCAACATAGTAGTGGATAGATGGCGCAAGTATACCTAATATATAACTCATCGGTAATTCCTCGTAATATTATAATTTGGGTAAATTAAATCAAATTTATATCACATTTATTTGTATGATAATTAATTGTTATCGATTTATAGGTATGTATTATTTCATAATGAACTAAGGATCAGGATGACATCAGGGCAAAATGGCTAATATGGCGATAGTTGGAATTTGGAATTAAACAAAAGTCGCGATATACCGAGTTTTACAGATATATGTATGTTGTCGACTCTAAATCAATATTTTTTAATGTTTTATTATTGAGAATTGAGATAAGTTTTCAATCAAGTCTATCTTGCCCCTTGACAAAATTTTATTATCGTACACTTTGAAGGAAATTATATAATTTGATATCTCTAATAACTTTAAACGTATTTATTTGATGCATACAGTGTAAAAGACAATTTTGATCTTTGTTATAATTACGAAGCTAACGAATGCATTTATTTACATAAGGATTAATACTGAACAAAAGACAACAGACTCGAAAATAACATATTATTTTTAGTTACAATAATTTTGGAACATAAAAATAATTATTGTAAGTTAACCTTAAGAGATATAGATATGCTATCGTGGATTTATTTTATATTTATGTTTGCAAACCAGTGTTTCGTATCCCTTGACGGAATTATTAGTAATTCAACATCTACATTTAATTTATCGATATTACTTCGAAGTTTTATTGTAGATAACGCCATCTATCAAATGTTCATTCAACGTAATTCAACAGAACAGTGATAGATAGCGCAAGTATACCTAATATTTAACTTATCGGGAATTCCTCGTAATTTTATTCGTATCTTTCGCATTATAAATACATTTTCATATTATAAACCCATATTATGAGTAAATTAAATCAAATTTATGTCACATCTATTTGAATGATAGTTAATTGTTACCAATTTAAATGTATTATTTCTGAACGAACTCACGATGACGTCCAGGCGAAATGGCCAATATGGCGATTGTCATTTGCATTGGAATTTAACAAAATTCGCGACATATCGAGTTTTACGGATATATGTTGTCGACTCAAAATCAATATTTTTTTATGTTTTATTATTCACATAAGTTTTTAATCAAATCTATCATACCCCTTGACGGAATTATTAGTACACCTCTTTGTCAAAAGCCAATATGGAGATTGTCATTTGCATTGGAATTTAACAAAATTCGCGACATATCGAGTTTTACGGATATATGTTGTCGACTCAAAATCAATATTTTTTAATGTTTTATTATTCACATAAGTTTTTAATCAAATCTATCATACCCCTTGACGAAATTATTAGTACAACTCTGTGTCAAACACGAACTACCATACAAACATTTATGCTCGATTTTAACATTTTCAATCCATTTTTTGAAATAAAAAGTAGCCTATAATGGATCCCAAGGTCACCACTATCTGTGTACATAATTTCATAAAAATCGGTTCTGTAGTTTTGGCGTGAAAGAGTAACAGACAGACAGACAGACAGACAGACAGACAGAGTTACTTTCGCATTTATAATATTAGTAGGGATAAGACATGTTTATTGTTGTTTTGTTTGTAAGCAACGTTCTATAAAAATGTTCTACACGAAGCTTTGTAAACCATCGTGGAACAATAAAAAATATGAAGTAACATTTATAACTAAATAAGTTTCCGGGCTTTAAATATAATTGAAAAAGTTCGTAAAAAGGCGCAAGATAATAGACTGCAATTTAAAGTTTTGAATTTACTGTTTGTGTACCTATATTCTCGTTTGAAGCTTGGGAGGTAGATTGCCGCATTATTTCTTCGTTCTGTTCAACGTGGGTGCAATATTGCACCTGGGTTCCATTTGGAGAAAACGCCATATTTGTGACATATTGGTTCCCCTATACTTATTTATGGATGGCTTGAGCCGTAGTGAGTGAGCGATATACGACAATAAGTATTTTTGAGAAAATAGTTTACCCGAAAAAAGCTTTAGAGTCTATCGGACCGAAAATTACAATTTAGTTCAATCCAAAGATTTCATTTTAGTCGTATTAGAACTTTCTAGGACGCAAAATAAATGACTTTTGACAACTTAATTTTCTTTTTTTCTTTTTGATATTGATTATAATTATAAGCTTCTATCGTTTAGAAAAAGGATGTTCTTTTTTCCGGTATATAAAGTAGCCAATGTTCCATTGCACTCTATAGTTTATCTTTATGTTAAATTTCATTGAAATCAGGTTAACCTTTCTGGCTTGATTGAGTAACAAACGGAGTAAGTTTAATAGGTGGTAGAACCAGTGTAGTTCCAGTGTGCTTCCGGGGAAGTACCACCACCACACCTATTTCTAGCGTGAAACAGTTCTTGCGTTTTGATGGAAGGGTGTGGTTGCGGTACACTTTTATATGAGGCCTGTGGACCATCTTAGTCCACAGGAGTAGCAACGCATCTGTACCTGACTTTAGATAGAACTTCATGTTCTATATGAAGTTGCTTACAGGAGTCTATGGGCGGCACTGACCACTTACCATCGGGTGGACTGCATGCTCGTTTGCTGCTTAAATGTTATAAAAATAGTAATAGATGTTTTTCCCAAAAAGGTTATATATCTTCACATGAATTGAAAGTAGCAGCTTCACTTATCGCTTCTCGCAGGCTCTACGACAATACGTAACGCTGCCTTCAATACGCAGAGATTCTCAATATTAACGTTACAGTATGGTAAAATTTGAGGGGTTCGATAAAATATGATGCGAAATAAATACCTATATTTCAGAAACGATTCAAAAATGTACGTGACCATTGTATTCTCTTGGGAGGTATACATTAAGACATTTTCAGATAAGTGCAGGGTAATATTTACGTAAAATACAGTTTGTTGCGCTTAAATATTTTTTTTAGTACCTACATCCTTAATCATGATGGATTATATTAAATGTATCGTTGGGATCCATCTGACTATAATAATTGACACCTCATCCATCCATCCATGCACCAGCCCTTTGATGTCCACTGCTGGACATAGGCCTCCCCTAAATGACGCCACTCCAACCGGTCCTGTGCCCTCTAAATCCAATGGTTTCCCCCTGTCTTCTGCAGGTCATCGGTCCACCTGGTGACCTGTACTCAATTCTTGATAATTTATTTGCGGTAACCCCAAAAGTAAATAAGAAGAATCTTTAGTTAAATGGGTAAACCATCCATCCAAATCAATTTAATAACCTCTGACTCAAATTATAATTTATTATTGCTTTTAATATATAGAATAACTAGATGAACCCCGCAGCTTCGCCTGCGTTAGAAAAATCGATGTATCCATTGTCCCGTCGGAGTAAGATATTTTCCCACAGTAAAAAGTAGCCTATATGTTAATCCAAAGTGTTAATCTAACTCCCTATCAAATTTTATGAAAATCGCTCCAGCCGTTTAGACGTGAAGAAGTAACAAACATACGAACTCACAAACTTTCGCCTTTATAATATTAGTATGATGATGATTATAGAAAAATTAATTCTCGAACTGACGTTAGGTGTTTTTAATGATTTTTAATGATACTTTATTACTACTACCACAGGTAAGTGGCCATTGCTGCCCTCGGATACCTGTGATCAAGATCAGATTATAATCCTAATTTATCCTCAGTTAGATTGTTGCTACGAATTAAGTTATAAGACTTAAGTAAGAAGGCCTATTTACTTAAGTAGATAAGCGTATTTCTCTTGCTCCGACAAATGTATTACGAGAGAAATGAAAAGACTGAATATACAAATTTGAAAAGTGTGAAAGCTTTATGATTTTTAGGTATATGCGGCTTTGAGTACTTTTGTTCGGAAAATTGAAGTCCTCATTGCTTTTTGCCCAAATTTTCCCAGAATGAAGGTTGTTATTATATGTCTTCAAGTAGTTTGATAAACCAGTACCCTTATTTATGAACCTCTAAAAGCATAGCAGGAATTCATGCCACTAAGCTATTATCTCTTACTGCTCAATCAATTACTGCTACACAATTACTTTGCCAACTAGGTCGCGATCTTATTTAAAGTTGCTTCATCTAGCGTAAATGAATTATTTGTCTTGTGTAGCACTACCATTCAGTCAGGTTTTTCCGGATAGGTTCTGGTTTGTTTGTCTAGAACCGGTTAGGGAGGGATATTTTGAAAGAAATCTCGGCAATTTTGGGTTCAAGGTTGGCCCGGTTGTATGAATGAGTTTTGATGGGGTTCTTCAAGAAAGGTGCAAAAAGAGCTCTCCTTCAAAGCCGGCGATGCATTGGCGACTCCTCTGGTGTTGCGAATGTCCATAGGCGACGGTGACTACTTTCCATCAGGTAGCCCGTCTGCCTTATTGTTAGGTTAAAGTATATAAAAAAAGATGTTTTACTGCTAGGAATCTAGTGAAGTTATTTATACATTAGCGATAACTAAAAATACTAATTCAAATCTAATCTTAAGTAATTTTACTATTTTATTATGTATTAATTACTTAAAAATGTAACCTAGAACTACGTATAGTATTTAAAAATATGATAAAATAATTATAATTACAAAACTAAACAAATCGTCCACCAACTCGCACTTGGCCAGCGCGGTGGACTATATCTCTTAGAATGAGAGAGTATTAACTCTCTCATTTTAAGAGAAGACCTGTGCCCCGGAGTGGGACAATAATGTGTTGACGAGAGAAACAAATCGAGCTCAAAATATTTATAACATCGGTGCGCAATACTTTAAAAGAATTGCTCTCGTAAAAGATGACTGGGAAAAATATGGGCTTCTTTTAAATGTTCGGGAATTCACAGGTTTTGTCCGGTATCTAAAGTAGTCTTTGGTCGCCTTAGTCTTGCGGTCGAGGTAACTCGAGCATGGGACAAGTTGAATCATTAAAAAGTCTCTCAAGTTGTGTTTTATACGAAATTCTTAAGTGCTAAGAAAATAAGGAGGTACATAAAATATGTTTTCCTTAATGAACCGAGCTAGAACTAGACATACGGTTTTAATTAAAATAGGTATTTATAAGACCTTTTTGTATCGATTGTGTATACTTGAAGGGAATCGTGGTTTTGGTGGTATAAAAAGAAATCTATATAATAATACGTGAAGCAAAGGCCGCAGGCGGAGGAGAATGAAATTACGCACGGTTATAGCACAGTATTAATAGATATTTGTACCGTGGTTATAGTTGATGTAGAGAAGGATTGCGCAATACTAATATTTTTTTCAAATAATGCACAAAACATACATAAAACCAACTAAAAACACATTACACTCACTACCTTGCATTTGACACAAACACATACATAATAAACGAAATAGAACATTCAATGTGTTGCTATGAAACACATACTTCACTTCAAAAATGTCAGATGTCTTTGTCTAAATACCCGTTATTGCTTTACAATTTATTTAAATTAGAGAAATATTGGTGCTTATATTGTACAAAGTACAATTGTACTTTGTACAATATAAGCTATTTTATTTTTTCATTTAAATAGAATTTCAATCGAATCGGGTCGAATTTCGACCATTATGACGGGAGACTAGTATATTTTATTTGCTGATACAATTTTTAATAATTGTGAAAAAAGTACAAAGCGAGCTAACACGTTTTATCAGAGAGCATTGACAATGACACAAGACAGACGACATATACACAGTGAGAGGCAGCGCCTCTTGTGAGATAATAATGAATTAAAAATGGTTGCATTCCATTACAGTCTAACAATATTAAATCTAAAATTTTTAAGAAATCATCAAATACCATAATAAATGTTGGTCCATTTTATCAACATTAATACCGGTATAATAATAATACGATATAAAAAAAAATATATCTTCTAATGGACGTTAATTTACTTACTACGTTAAATTGATATAGCCGGTTCAGGTTTACAAGAGGAGACCATCGTAGGAGTAGCAATTCACCTGTGATTGACTTTAAATAGAACGCTTGTTCTGTATGAAGTTGCTGACTTTAAATAGAACGCTTGTTCTGTATGAAGTTGCCTACAGACGTACATGGGCGGCAGTTGCCACTTACTGTAAGGACTGAATGCTCGTTTACTACTTTCATCGTTTAGAAAAAAATCATTTCTTATTTTTAAAAAATCCGTAGCAAACAGATATTTTTGACCAACTCCATATACAACATGGATGCTACCATAAGCTTCTATTTCTAAAAGTCTAATCTTTATATTGGTATGTGTGTAAGTCACTTGTATTCTTGCACAAAAATGCAAGAAATGAATCACTCTAGAAATATGTGTGGTGGTATCTCTGCCGTCGAACTATTTCGTTCTAAATTTCTCGTTGAACACTTATACAGTAACTCACAATCAGTTTTTGTTGCTTAAGAATTCATAAATAAGCAAAAAAAAAATTAAGCTTAAAACGCTTCCTACACTCATAGCCCCATAGTAGGATTCCTGTATCGTGGGTGGCACACGCACAAAGACGGTACACAAACACCTAGACCCAGAACAAGAATCTAAACTCATACTACAGATACCTGTCTGGCCGGGAACCCGGAACTCCTTGCATATCAGACCAGTACGGTAACCGCACGGCCACACGGGTTTTCATTATTCACAATTAATTCATTATTCACAATTCTATTTTTACTAAAATACACTATTATAAATACTTTCATTCGCAATATTTTGCTACGGTTACAGCATTACGTCTTATCCTTAATTAGGTCACGATCCTGTTTAAACTTAGTGCATCTTGCGTAAATGAATTATTTGCCGTGTAACGGAGGTGAGGTTCTACGGGACGACCTGAATCATTAATGAGGAACGCCCGAGGGAAATCACAAGCGTGCATGCCATGGTCCTTTGGTCCTGTCTTCAGCGACGAACCAAGACGGCAATTAAATATTCACTAACCGGGTATTTACCCTTGATCTGATGAAAGATGGGAAGAATAATTTGATGGCGTAGCATTTGCTCAATAATAAATAGGTTTTTTTTCTTTTTTGGCTATTGTTATTAGTAAATCTAGATATTTAAATTAAATAATATAAAAATAATTAAGTTAGGTATTCGATTTACTTTACACTGAATATTATTAATTAATCCAACAAGTATAAGCGTGCGTTTCGGTGGAAGGGTATGGTTCGCTTTTTCATGAGGCGACCATCTTAGTCCTCGGGAGTAGCAACGCATCTGTGACAGACTTCAGATTGAACCCTGGCTCCTATATGAAGTTGCTTACAGATTACACGGGCAGCAATGGCCACTTACCTTCAGGTAGACTGCATCCTCGTTTGTCACCTAAATCTAATAACAAAAGGTATATTAAAAAAATGACGTAGAAAATTCTGATATAACTTTATGATTTTCTTAAAAATAAAATCGGATACACTTATCTCGTCACCGGACCTGTTTGCTACGATTTTGGATTAAATAACTTGTGTCAGTTTAAATTTCATTGTGTGTAACGTAGGGATGCATTGGTGGGATTGGCTGAATGACTATTGAGGAGTGCCCAAGGGAAATCACATTCACTGAATGCTCCTACTGTAACGTCTCCGGAATACAATGGCATGTCTACTTCGGAGCTATTACAACAAGCAAAGTGCCTATCGGTCATTAGGTGCACCTTCACCTCCATGTACGGTCCCCGCAAATTTTCAGTCTGCTATTTGCTTTCTGTGAAAATTATTGCACAGGTAAATTGTTAGAAAAACAATGCCACATACGATCTTGCGACATTTCCTGAGTTCCGATTAGCCAAACGTGCAACCCAAATGCACAATCATTAAATGCAAGATAGAAAACATAAACAGGTTAATTGAAAAAATAGTAAAAGAATCAAATTAGCCGTTCGATTCACAACTTTTACACTGGATCATGTGCTCACAGGTCTTCTTTAGTCACAACAGGCGTGGACTTCTTTAGTTACTAGTAATACAAGGATTTTTATAGTACTTGAAGTAAGCCAAGTAAGTAAGTAAGTAAAACAAGTAAGCTATTATTTTTATCATTATTTATGTCAAATTATTGCATAATTGTAAAATTGGATATTATTTAACATACCTATTGCATAAGTAAAATTATAATTGTTACAACAATACTGATAGAATTTAATAGCAAAATAATACATTTTCGATGATCCCAATTTCAGCATAACTTTATCATGGTTTTAATTTAGATTTTATAATTACAGGCTACTGTATTTCATATTACAAATTAGTTAAATATTAAACTCAAATATTGGAATCAAATCATAATTCCAACGGTAATCACATAGCAAATGTGCGAAATTAAAATTCAATTTTGCGATATTAACAGACTCATTATTGCCTGAATCGCTTTTATTAAGAGGGTGAATGTGAATGAAAATAAATAATCTATTAGCAAAAGTCGATTGGGGTTAAGGAGCTTGTTTTATAGAGAACGAATAACTGGTAAAGCTATTTAATAATAACTACGAGTAAGCAACTAGCAAACGAGCATGCAGTCCACCTGGTAAGTGGTCACTGCCGCCCATAGACATCTGTAATCAACTTCAAATAGAACATGGATTATGTGTGAAGTCAATTACAGGTGCGTTGCTACTCCCGAGGACTGATGGTCACCTAAAATAAAGTATACCGGCAACCACACCCTTCCATCGGAACGCAAGAAATGCTTCACGCTAGAAAAAGGTGTGGCGGTGGTACCTCCCCGATCGAAATACACTGGTTCTACTACCTTCTAATAGAACAAAAACTTTAGGCTACACTGTATCTGAAGATTCATTTACGGCCGCGAAGCGAAGTAGTTTACCGAATGCGGTAGACATTCCGCTTTAAAAGAGCCCTACGACTAATTCTAGATTGGTAAATTTTAGAAGGTATACTGTTATACACCTAAATTTAACAATAATATAAACAGGATCGTTTTTAATAACTATTATTTAGCAGCTCAACTATTTTTCTACGTTCATAACCATTTTAACCACTTATATATAAACAAACATTTTAACCATTATACAAAGGACATAGTAAAAGTTATATTTACATACTGTTCATCTCCTTTTTATTACTAAACTGCCTATCGTTTATATTTATTTATTTATTTCTGATCACCTACATAGTTTACATAAATTATAATATTAAAAAGAACAATAGTCTACACTAAGGAAAAGCTAAGTGCAACTACATTTGTATATAGGCGAAGACTGCTTGCAAAAGGAGCGAATAACATGTAATTCAAATAATAACAATAAATAGAAGAAAATTTTTTTCTGGAATAAAATAAAATTAAAATTAAATTCTTTTTTTTCTCTTCTTTCTTCCTTCCTTCTTCTTTCTTCTTCTTCTTCTTTCGTTTATAAAGAGAGTAGTATCTTATTCCGTCGTTAGTGTGACAAGTAGGTAACCTTTGCACTCCAGTTTGATTGGGAGGGTCGAGAGGAAAGAGTGGTTGAGGCACCCTCGAAATTTAATTCAAATAGACGACTTCATTGGTTTAACCCCAATAGATATCGGATAAAGGATCCGAGTTTGCCTAACAAGCCGTAAGTGGCTTGTTTTTCATATCGATCCGAGCAATATCTGATGATACTTATCTGGGTTTCTTTCGAGTGTCTAATAACTCTTGGGAAGTTATTATCCTTTCAACTCTCCTTTATTGCGACCTTTCTTTGATTGTATTTTTGTCTTATTGAAATGTATGTAGGTCTTTATATTTTTATGACAGAATGCGGTTCAAAAAGCAAAAATAAGAGCATTGAATTCGGTGTATACAAAACTGTGGTCGATCGATTATAAGGCTTCTCGGCATTTAAAATAGTTCGATAGGAAATAGGTAGGAGCCCTTTAGTATATTTTCTTTGTTTGTTGCTCATTGTGTTTGACGATGGATACCATGTATGTCATAGTTTGTGATTTGTAAATTTTTATCAATGAGATTTAAAGTAAAGTAAAACTCGGTATGTATTAACTTTGTTAGGAACATAAAATATATAAATACAGTTAAAATAATAACTACATGTATGACCATTCGGGTAATAGGGATATATATTTTTTTCGACCGTATTTTTTTCTCTTTTACAGGTTTTTGTAGGGCAGTGATAGTAATATAACGCCTTTCGACTTAAGACTCAGATGCACCAACGCAATTTACATCAACCTCAATGGATTTTTGTTTTACTTGGGATAATTTTTGTATTATCATAAAACGAGTATGTTTCGACCGGTTAGGTATCACCGTCCTGTCCCTGTAGTTCCGGGACTAGAATAGGACTACAGTACTCTCTGCCTGTCGTAAGGGGCTTCTGGGGTTGCGGGCGAGAAGAGTGGGAGCTCGAACCGTCCGGCCTAGCGACCCCGGGAAGGACGGCGGCATGTGTCGTTGCACGCTGCAGTAAAGACCAAAAAGTGCGGTGAGCGGTGCACGCCCACCAGGGAAGAGCCCGATGGGGGCAACACACTGAGAGGACACCGGCGGCGGTCCGGTGGGCTACCCGGAGTCCTCTTCGCAGCGCCGAGGTCGGCCACCGGGGGGGTTTTTAGTGCGGTAAGGTATCACCGTCCATCACTGCAAAGGAGTGTTTCCCCGCTCCCTTAAAAATGAGTTGAATATGGAAGCTCTTGGGAGCAGCTATGCATCTGAGATTGACTTCAGATCCCCTGCTCCGTATAAAGTTGCATACAGTTATCTATGGGCGGTAGTGGCTACTTATCATCTGGTGGATTGTATGCTCGTTTCCTACTACTTATAAAAAAGCAAATATCAATAACTGCAGTTCTACATCATGTTGGGTAATACGTAAATTTATATGTTGCATATATTTCATTAAACATCTAATTGACTTACATAGAATTCTTACTCATTTCGGAGCAACTTCCTTTAATGACATCAAAAAGACGAAATGAACGTAAATTAAATGTAGAGGGAGTAACAGCTGGCCAATGTTTTAACTAAAGGAGCTAATAAAAGGGCTTCAATGTCGTACTTAATTACGGCTTGTCGTACTTATCCCCGTAGTGGTTCAAAAAAACCAATAGCAATTAATCAGAAGAGTGAATGGGGTTGACCTTTTTTCCTGGGGTGGAAAGGGTTCACTCGTTTACTCATTAGTCTATCAGCAATGATTGGTTCGATTCATACGGTTGAGTGAATTGCAGAGTGGTTTAAGTATGAATGTTCAGTATAAATGTGTATTTTTTCTATCCGATATAAGTAGCAAACGAGCATAGTCGACCCGATGGTAGTTACTACCGCCCAATAAGTCAATACTACGGAATACTAAACTAAATAACCTCATATAAAAGTGTATTGGCAACCACACCCTTTTACCGAAACGCAAGAATCGCGTCATGGGGGAAATAGGTGTAGGTAGATAGGCATTGGTATCTTCTCAGTCAAACACAGTGCTTGAACCACCTGGTAAAATACATTTTTCAAGGTAAAATTTTAATGTTTGGAACTCCCTTCGTGGTTTTACTGTGGTAGCACACCGCCATACCTAACTCAGTCTTGTTAAATGAAATGAAATGTCTTTATTTGTATAGGCCTACAGGGGCACTTACAAATTGTCAGTTACAATTTTTTTACTTACTTACCTACACTACCATTGGATCGGCACAAGACCTCAACTGAGAAGATCCGACAAGAAACTCAGCGGGTTTGTCTTTTTGTTTGTTTGTTTTTTTTTTAATATATTAACAATCTTTTTTTTACATGGTAATAAAAACTGTGTTAATCGCGGTCCTTTCTTGTTTAAAAGGTATGAGTATGGGTATGAGTAGGATGATTTTACGTTTACACGAGGCATAAGGTGCAACTTAGCCTTAAGTGGTGGCAATGCTTTCGTAGCAGACCTCAGGTTGAATTTCAAACGTTAAGTTTTATTACAAGCGTCCGAGTTAGCATTCATCTTCAATTTCACAAAAATGTTTTGCTTCAAGGCTCTATTTAGGTTACATTAAAAGATGGGAGGATCCTTCGTGGTCAAATTACGATGCTACCACCGCCTCACCTAGCGATAACTGCCTTAAAGACTTTTTTATGCTGTTTTTTTTTTCTCGAGGGGGAAACCTTTAAAAGGCACCCGACGCCGTGGGAGCGACGCAGGGTGATGCGGGTTTTATACCGCACTAGAAACCCCCCCGGTGGCAGTCCTCAGTGCCGCGAGGGGGACTCTGGGATCTTCAGTGAAACACAATCGGAGTCCTCCGAGGGAGATGCCCCTTTCAGGATCTTTCCTGGTGAGCGAATACGCTCACCGCACCTTCTGTTATTTACGGCGGCATGCGACCACATACGCCACCGTCCTTCCCGGGGTCGCTTGGCTGGACGGTTCGAGCCCCTTTTTTATCGCCTATTCTACAGAACTACAGGGATGATATTCATGGAGCCTAGAAAACATTTTATTGTGTAGGAAGGGGCCAGGTGTTATTATAAAGAGATGCAAATTTTGTCATTTAAGTTTGAGGAGGGAAGAACACTTTTATTTTTTTGTCCTAGTATAATATGTAGTAGCATTCTAAAATATACACATGAATGTTATGAAACATGTTGAGCCAATAAAGTAGCATCGCGATATTACACGATACGGAAATATATGTTGCAATACTGAAATGTGCATTATATCGTATCTCAAAACCATTTCGTACAGATCGCGGGCGAATTTCGATTCCTGGTCTAATAATAAGAAAATATTACATAGTCTGCTTATACCGGTACCTTATACCTATGGGTTGTTTATTCTGTCTTTACCATAATTCAGTATTAGGGGTCCGTAATGCAGTATTGGACCTCTCTCTGGAAATGGAGGTTTTTATAGGCAGCAATATTCGCCGAGATTGGAAGGCGCTGTCTACCAGCCACCAAACTTTCCTTTAATACTGCCAGGCTACTAAGAGAATCCATACTAATATTATAAATGTGAAAGTGCGTTTGTTTGTTCCTCTTTCACGTCGCCACATAGTTATATGATATGATTTATATGCTGGGAGATAGGAGGGCGAAGAGTGACATAGGCTACTTTTTACCGTGCTCTCTCATTCCCATGAGAATATCGATGATTTGTTTGTTGATTCATATTTAGTAGTTCCAGACGTTGCTAATAGATGGCGTTAGTAAAATTCATTTACAAGTTCTGAATCACGCTATCTACGCTAATGTTAATTCCCTTTGACCGTGCGGACGAAGCCGCGGGTAAGAGCTAGTAGAATGTATTATATACTACATAAGGTAATAAGAGTGGGCAAATTTGAATATATGAATCGTACAAGCGGTTTTATTACCTTTCTTATTTTTGTTTCGCCCGGAATACGCGGTGGCGTAAGATATTAAATGCTTTTACAATGTATGCGACCCTCTGCGGCCTCCGTGCCTATTTTCTAGAAGGCTATTCGTATTCACAAGGGAGATAGCGAATGCATTTTGGGTCAAAGTTATAAATCGTCTAGATATGTCCTCTTGATGAAACTCTGGCATTGTTTCTTTACGTTGTTTTTTATAAAACTGAAATAGTCAAGGAATATGAAATTTATTTCTTGGCATGCTGTCACTGTTACTCACGACACTAGTAGATAGATATTTCTGAGACAGTTACGTCAAGATTGCTTTTTTTAATTAAAAAAGTATGTAATGGACGATAAAAAGTTTTTTCTTTAGAAGACATTTGTATAAGTAACTTATCGAAATATATCAACAAAAAAGTTCTCCTTAAGTATTTTAAATTTTGCCGTCACCTTAAAAGATTACTGATATATCATCAGCACATTATATTAGATTCTTTTCTTATCGGTCGGTCTATTTCCTAAATTCAGCCGGCTTCTAAAATTTAGAGACGTTATTATGTACCTTATTTTAGACTTTTTCAGCTCATAGGGCCACGACGAAACTTAATACTATTAAGGGTTTTAATTTATTTCTACTCGGAAAATAAATTGATACTTTTAAAAATGAACTCAAAATAAGCTTTTAGAATATGCACACTCTAATTTATATTACATAATTATAACTCATTTTTGTAAACTACGAAGCTATAGTTTCGTAGAGCTTATTTCAAAATTTGCATACATTATAAAATTTATAACCTCTATTACCTCCTGACAGGCTTTATATCAAAGACCCTTAGTTGGTCTCTTCTGCATAGAAGGAACTGCTTAAATCACCGTTTCTATTTACTGTAGTTTAGGCTTTTTGATAATAAAACGACTAGTCAGTACGTGACGACCTGCGTGGCGGAGCGGTTACCATGCCGGTCTGATGAGCAATGGGTCCCGGGTTCGATTCCCGGCCAGACAGGTATTTGAATGAGTTTAGATTCATGTTCTGGGTCTGGGTGTTTGTGTATTCGTCTTGTGCGTCCATGGTACCCACGTCACAAGAGAAAATTCTAGTGTGGGGTACTATGAGAGTAGAAAGCGAAAGCGTGTCTTTTTAGTTTAGATAAATCTAAACTAATAAAAAGACACGACAATTGATTCATTTCCGCGAGTCATTTCATGGGGTAAGCGGACATACCGGTAGCCACAGTAGGGCGTATCTATAAATTTATATCTTCGTTTTGGCTTGCATGCCGAGGGTTCGTGACGAATTTTTCAACAAAATTTCCAATGGCAAAATATTCATGTTGCGTTGTTTTGGTCGGAATAGATAGCACTTACCGATATTGAGCAATGTTTGTGGTGCAGACTTCATTGAGTGAACGCGAATAAATCTTCTAATGATACTTTGTTTGTCAATGGCTTTATTGCTATATCCCTTATCTTTATCTATTAAATAAATGAAATGATAGCTTAACAAGATAAGATAGAGCAGTGATAGCCTAATGGTTGAAACTTGCCCTCTCAAACGGGAGGTTCGAGGTTCAAACCCAGGCACACACCACTGATTTACGTGCGTACTAGAAAATTAACTATCAGTGCTTTTCGGTGAAGGAAATCATCGTGAGGAAACCTACACACCCGAGAGTTCTTTTTAAAAAAAAGTTCTCGGAGGTATGTCAAGTCCACCAATTCACACTTGGCCAGCGCGGTGGACTATGGCCTAAAACTCTCTCATTCTGAGAGAAGACCCGTGCCCAGCAGTGAGACAATAATGGGTTGACGATTATAAATGAAATGAAATGTCTTTATTTTGCATAGGCCTACGGAGGCACTTACAAATTGTTAGTTACATATATATATTTTTACACTACCACCGGATCGGAACACGACCTCAACTGAGAAGAACCGGCAAGACAATCATTGGGTTTAGTTTAAATAGAGGTGTCTATAACATCGTAATACCAACTATTAACTAAAGGCATATAAAGTATTTACGATACTTATAATGGAAAAATAATTATTAACAGGATTGTTATCCTGTAGTCTCGGGATCAGAATATTAAGAATTACGGTATCTCCTGCCAGTTATAAAACTAAAAGGGGATTCTAGCATTGCGGGTGATAAAAGTGGTAGCTCAGATCGTTCACCCAGCTATATTGGAAAGGACAAGTCTCAGTATACTGCCGTAAACACTAAATCTGAGCAAAGCCTGGAAGTCGCTGCACACAGAAGAGTCCAATTGTGTTTCTTTGGAGATCGCAGAGTTCTCTTCAATGCTTCGGGACGGGCAAGGGGATATTTAATTAGTGAAAATCCACATATAAACCGAAGATGATCCCACGTTACCGGGGACCTGTTGAAGTTTTTCTGGAAAAAAGGTATAACAGGCTTATAACATAAGTACTGTTGTACTAAGTACAAATTATTTAAAAAAGTAACGTAATTTAGTTAAATCTCCTTGTAATTGTCAATGCTTAAAGTTTTTTTAAACAAATAAGAAAGTTTAACGATCTTCATTTCAGAGCCCTTACGATTCGTTTGAAAGGAAACTCTTAGATTTAAACGTTATAGTTAATTAAGTATTGTTGTTTCTTCTTAAAGAGTTTTAATTGAGGAGTTTCAATGGGGGAGAGCTACAACCATTGTCCTCGCTAAGGTACTTCAAAAAATACCATTTTGAGCTGTTTTTATGCAAAATGTAAGGATTAGTCTACTTTTAATGCGTCTATTTCCTTGTTTTTACATTTTGCTTGTATTTTTAAGTAATAAGTAAAGATAGCGCAGATAAATCTATCATGTACTTATCTATCTGTACTATAAATGTAAACTATGTACTTGAAATATAAAGTGCTCTTATAAAAATACTAGAATATATTCTGTCTTTTATTTTATATTATATTCGTCCCAATGCACATCATAATCTTTATAAACATAAAAAATGAAAGTTGTATTTTTTATCTTATTGAAGTAGCGCAGGAGCATTCAGTCCACTTGAAGGTAAATGGTCACTGCCGCCCATGGACATCTGTAAGTGACTTCATACAGAACATGGGTTCTATCTGAAGTCAATCACAGATGCGTTGCCACTCCCGAGGACCAACATGGTCGCCTCATATAAAAATTGTGCCGGCAACGACACCCTTCCATAGAAACTCAAGAAATGCTTCACGCTGGAAATAGGTGTGGCGGTGGTACTACCCAGGTCGAAGTACACTGATTCAACCACCTGTTGTATTTGTAATTAAGATGGTCTAGAGGCCTGAGATAAGTTACATAAAATAGTTTAGTCAGTATCTTATTAAAATCCATGTACTTTACGAAAACTTGTCTAGTTATCTATACTTTTATCACTACTAACATTTTTGTACAAATACTTATGATGTGACGTAAATCCTTTCTTCCTTGCTATCCCTATAATATTATAAATTTTAATGTAAATTTGTTACGCTTTCACGCAAAAACTACCGGTCGGATATCTTTGAAACGACTGGCCAATGTCCTTTCAAAGATTTGTATGGACGTTTGCATAATTATCGAATTTATTGTACTCGCATTATTGTTGGTGTTATAGATTTGTGAACATTGCACATTCGATTGCTATAAATAAAAAACTTGTACAACGTATTATGACCATAGAATAGACGTAAACGAATTCCTTGTACCTTTTGTTATATAGTTAGTAATAAGTGCACCATTAAGACATTGACATTTATGTCGTTTATTACTGATGCTTTGTCAAAAAAAAATAATATGTGCCGTTTCATGATGTTTATGCGCTAAATGGCCGCGGTTGAAAATCGCTCCGTGAGTACTTAGCGTAAAAAAGAGGTATTACATAGGTATGCATGGTGAGGAACGTTCAATCATATTATTTTGATTCCTATTGGTCCATCATGTTGATAAACGATACGTTATATTACTTATTATTTTGAAATATGGGCTGACAAGAGTGGAGAAGTTGAAAAGTATATGTTAATTTTATTTTATTGTACAATATATTTTCCACGTACGTGTCTGTAGTATATACTTTTTTGACCAACTCCTTTGCCTCACACTTTGTACATGACTTAGATTAAGACCAAGAGTACCTACTCAATATCGTGGTAGATATTACCAAAGCAGGCAACGCCACGGGAATAAGCTAGTATGACATATTGTATCTATATTTAAATCTATAAACTCGGCCTGTATGTTACGGAACTCATTTCGTGAAGCCATTAGGATGTTTATAAGCTCTTTCAGGTTACAAGTTGCATAAAGAGCGCACTCACGTCCCAGTGACCACTTAACGTAAATATGGTTATATTTACAGATGTTAGAATATCTATTTCTGTTCGTAATATAATTATTAAAGTAAATACGCATTTATAATGATATTAACCAAAAACTGAAAATAATTAGTTTTATACTTAATGAGATATGCATGTATTTAGATAGAGTGTAACACAAATCACTGTCTGAGAAACAGTTATATATAAGGTGTTATTAAAATCCAATGATGGTATTCTTATGTATTTTACGTATACTTACAAAAGAAATTGGAAATTGGGTAAGACAATAAATATAATTATTTGTTATTTCGAGTACCTAATGCGTTTTTTTATCTGACTGAAGTAGCAAACGAGCATGCATTACCCTGATGGTAAGTGGTCACTGCCGCCCATGAACATCTGTAATCAACTTCATACAGAACATTGCTTCAATCTGAAGTCAATCACAGATGCGTTGCTACTCCCGAGGACTATGATGACCGCCTCATATAAAAGTGCCGGCAACCACTCCTTTTCGTCGAAACCCAAGGAATGCTTCACGTTAGAAATAGGTGTGGCGGTGGTACTTCTCCGGTCGAACAGGGTAGTGTTACCACCCTCCAAAGAATTGATGTAACACTAATAATTTAGACGACCCGCGTGGCGCAACGGTTACCATACCGGTCTGACACGCAGTGGGTCCCGGGTTCGATTCCCGACCAGACAGGTATCTGAATGATAAGTTTAGATTCTTGTTCTGGGTCTGGGTGTTTGTGTATTCGTTTTTGTGTGTGTCCATGGCACCCACGACACAGGAGAAAATTCTACTGTGGGGCTATGAGTGTAGATAGCGTTTATAAGCGTTTACTAATAATAATGCGGTGTAGTGTGTACTCAGTGTGTATGTTACGTAAAAACTCATTTCGCGAAGCCATTAGAGGATGTTCATGGGCACTTACAAGTTACACGTTGCGTAAATAGCGCACTCAGGTACCAGTGCTCACTTAACGTACGTTCATAAGTTACATTTACATTTCCAGATATTAAGGTATACTAGTCACCCGTCGCAATGGTAGAAATTCGACCGTAATTCAACTCGAACTAACCTTGATATTGTCCAAAGCAGTGGCTCTCAAACTTTTTGAATGACGGAACCCTTTTGGGAAGCAAAATACTTGATGGAACCATATAATAAAACAATTGTTTTTTGTATGTATGTGTAAACAGTGTATTTTTTATTAATCAGCATAATAAAAGTACAATGTAACAGTTACTAATTATTATTTACTTTTTTTTCTAAATTCTTGCGGAACCCCGACAGAGGTATCACGGAACCCTAGGGTTCCGCGGAACACACTTAGAGAATAGCTGGTCCAAAGTATTTCCTAAATTCAATTTTTATTAATTTTCAAGTTATTCTAATAGACCCGAAAGGTGAAAAGACACATATGTCTAGTGTGAAAAAGAGGTTTAAAAGACAAAGCTGCATTAAAAATCAATAACGGGTATTTTGACAAAGACATTTGACATTTTTGACGTTCTGTGTTTTCATATGTTGAATGTTTAATTTCGTTTCTTATTTATGTGTTTGTGACAAATGCACGGTAGTGTGTGTAATGTGTTTTAGTTGATTTTATGTATGTTACATGCATTATTTGAACAAAATATAACATTCTGCACTCCTTCTCTACGTCCACTATAACCGTGCAAAATTTCATACTAATCCGTCCGCGGCATATTACTTAAAAATGCACCACAAGTTTTTGCCTCACGTATTAATACGTAGATATTTCTTTTCTGCTCTATAACGAGCAAATTATTCAGACTATTAAGTGATCACTATGTATTAAACAGTAGTCTATACAAATCCAAAAATATATAAATACTTAATTAGATATGTCAGTATTTCATCAAGTAAAGTAGCATCACTGCGCAAATCACTATATCGAAAATAAGTGTGTATGTCAGGGTTGCTATTTAAAGTCTATGATTTGTATTCTTATATCTTTTCGTAAAATAATACAATTGGCTGCTGTATTCAAAGCCCGTGTTACTTACGGTGTATTTTGTGAACTTACGAAACAAACTAAAAATATTAATATATGTAGTTAATGAGAGGTTTAAAAAGTACCACAATGGCTCTTCTCGAAAATATTCTAATTTCATTAAAATCCAAAAAGGAGCAGGTACAGGATCTCCCATAACATACGTTAATTTATTGGATAAAATACGGAATAGCGTAAGGGCTGAAAATAAAGTTTTTATTAAATTAAAGCAGAGGAAAATAAATTACTGAGTAGATGAGGCCTACGAAGGTTTGGGCGGACGTAAAAATTTCAATTTGGCTCAATGTACGGACCACGTATACGGCTCTTATATTAATCAATTTATCCGGGATGGATATTCGCATATCAAATATTAAAGTATCTGGGTGAATTTTCACTTCCTTAATGATAGAGGAATCATTTTTGTAATTTGTTAATGTTTATATAGCTTTTTACAATTTTTTTTTGACTGAAGTAGCAAACAAGCCTGCAGTCCACCTTATGTCGCCCATGGACATCTGTTATCAACTTCATACAAAACATGGGTTCCATCTGAAGTCAATCACAGATGCGTTACTACTCCCGAGGACTATGATGATCGCCTCATGAGAAACTGTGCCGGCAACCACACTCTTCTATCAAAACACAAGAAATGCTTCACGCTAGAAATAATTATTAATAATAAGAAATAGGTCTCAACAATAATTATTAGGTCCCTCATTTTATTACGGATATCCACAAAAGGGTTTAAAAATTGTCGATTTATTTTTGGTTTGATCGGAGGTACCGTCTCCACATCTATTTCTGCCTAAATTAAAAAAAAAAAACTATGTTCTGAATTACAGAAAATTGTAAGAGAAACATAGTTAACCGAAGTATTTCGATTTAATTCTCTGATGCGATGCTTCAGTGACCAATGTTAAGTAAGACTTTAATTACAATTAGTAAGCGACATCTCCATTGGCGGCATTGGCCACTTGATATTATGTGTAGACCACGTGATACCAAGTGGCCACTGCCGCATGCAGTCCATTATGCTTTTTTATGTTATAAAAACTCTGTTGGGTAATTTTATCTGTTTAAATGCAAATTGGTTGAGAGAAGACGTATCAGTGGCCAAATCGTATAAGATGTTTTCCAGCCTTAGCCATCTTGAATGGAAGATGTGCATCAATGGGATGCTTTGTCTATCCTTTTTTATCTGGGTTTCAGATATCATTTTCGTTTTTCGAAACCATTAACGATAACGATGCAATTCAATAAGATCGCATAAATAAATCTAGATTTATTTATAGCCGGCCGGTATTCAAGCCCCTTTTTCATACATTAAGTACAATATAAAAATACTTAGTCTAGAGATGAATATGCCGACACTAAGCGATCCCATTAAAAGCGTGAAGCTGCATTCCGACTCAATAGACGACCGTTTTATGTAAATACTAGATTCGCTAGCGGCTCTGCTCGTGTTTTATGGCATTCCTGGCAACTTTTAATATTCCCTCACAAGCACTGCACTTATTTTTTTATTATTATTATGTACAATTTTATTATATTTTTACGACTTTCAAAATTGTCAATCTTCAAAAATATTAATTGGACTCCATTACTAATTGGAAAATACTATGTTTTTGGAATACTATAAAGCATAAATTGCTTTCATTGATATAATTTATTACGAGAACGTCATACGTGAAATCATAATAAACATAAAAGTGAACAATTTGACTTACATTGAGTATATTGAAAATATTAGTGTGGAAAACAAAAATATGGGTCACACTGTCGGAGATGAAATGAAAAGAATTCAAGCGATCGCATAACTTCGGTCCAAGTCCATTAAGAATATGAAACGAAAGTGGGACGAATGTTTAAAACTTTTCAAATAGTCCTGCCGTTTGTACGATGGGACTTGCTTCTAGTTTTATTAAACTCTTTCAGCATGAAACTCGGACTTTTAAATCTCGTACTTGTCTCGAAAGAGCCAACGGGCAAGGGAAGTAGTTCCTTCGCTAAGTTCCTCTGCACATTCTATTTGCATAACACTCTTTACTGTGCCGTATTTAATCCCGCATTAGAATAAAATTCTTATTTCTTTACAGAAGTTAAGAACGGACTTTCAGTCGATTAAAGATGCTCTACTACATTTAAGTATCTAAGTGCTTAAGTCTTTGAAAAAAGTGCTAAAGAGGAGCGGTTTGTAAATGTTCACTCCATCATATTACTATAACAACAAAGAACCTGTCATTTGTTTATTAGTAACTTACAAGATAAATAGAAAACTCAATAAATTGTTAAGTTATTACCTTCTTAACAAGCTTCATCTCATCAACCCATATCTAAATTTAACAATAATATTACTTACCGATTGCAACGTTATACGCTATGACGTTTATACATGTCACAATTCTTGAGTCGTTTGAGTTTTTATTAGCTAATCTTCCAGACTAAAACATTTGAGTAGTTTTTTAATTTTATGAATCAAACATAGAAGAAATGAGGCAAGAATACGTTCTAAAACTGTCGAATCACGTAGTTTGAATCTTAAAACGTATGAAACTACGAATTAGTTTGACTTCAGCTTAATCACCGGAGTACCCAAAATATTTACTTGAGTATTGTGCCAAACTGATCTTATCAACTTGGGATTGTTAATGGATAATGAAGGAATTAGTTGAGCACGATACGAAATACCTGAGAAACATTAGGGCGTGTGATGTATAACTTTAATGGAGTTGTTACGGTTGTTTGTACTTACGGGTCGCGGATGAAGTTATAACTAACGTGACCATTATTCTTATCAGGGCGGGACGTTTGGTAAATTGGTATTTTACCTATCTTGTTTCACTAGTGTTTATCAAAACAAAGATAAAAATTATCAGTGGTAGTCGAACCATGAAGGATTCCACTTTGAAGACACCACTGTTGCACCACTACGCCAAACGGTCGTTTGGTTGGACTCGTTAAGGTATACGCGGGTACCTTTTTTTTTATCTGACTGAAGTAGCAAACGAGCATGCAGTCCACCTGATAGTAAGTGGTCACTACCGCTCGTGGACTTCATAAAGAACATGGGTTCCATCTGAAATCAATCACAGATGCGTTGCTACATCCGAGGACTATGAGGGTCGCTTCATGTGAAAGTGTGCCGGCGACTACACCCTTCTATCGAAACGCAAGAAATGCTTCAGGTTTGAAATAGGTGTGGCGATGGTACTTCTCCGGGCGAACTACACTAATTCTACCTCCTTGGTTTTGCTTGTTTTTCTTTTTCGGATGTTACCTGGATAATGTTTCCAAAGTCTTGAGTGTGTTGCTCCGGAGTCAATCGGCGTAGGATTGTTGCACACCAATCCTGGTGAATCACTCACTATTCTTTCACTTTAACTAGAAGTTGGTCTTATTTGCGATAATTTCCGGATATTATTGAATTTTTGCGTGGAGATATTTATTCTACCGAAACGAGGTACTTAGTTTGCAGGGTAAGCAACGCACATACCTACGGTATAGATAAAATTAGGATCTTATCTAAGCATAGGCATTGGTCCCTAAACACTTAAAACTAATACCTATTTAAAGACATTTTAAGTGCAAGTATAATGTTAACAATTACACAGTTATTTTGTACATATATATCAAACAATATATAAATAAATTCTCAGATATTGAGTGAAGCTTACATAATAAAGTGACGACCCGAGTGGTGGAGTGGTTACCATACCGGTATGACATGTAGTGGGTTCGATTCTCAGCCAGATAGATATCTGAATGATGAATTTTAATTCTTGATTTGGGTCTGGGTGATTGTGTTTTTGACTTTGTATGTGTCCATGACACCCACTACACGTTAGGAAGTCCTAATGTGGGGCTAAGAGTGTAGAAAAAAAATTGAAGTCAATGGATTGGTTTATATCCGAAGTGATTTTTTCCACAGATAGTGATAAGAAAACGGGACTGTCCTATCTAAAACTAGGCATATGATCACGTTAGTTATAACTATAGTTGGATCCGAATCCCTCGGGGGACTTTGAAATACGATCAATTAGACAGAAATGTTGGTGAACTGTTAGTACGTTCGCTCTTGGGAAATTATGATATGCTCATAATGTCAGCGTTAACGCAATTTCTATTGCATTTAATAGGCGTTTATCGTTGAATTGTGGATGTAATGTGTGGTGTTGTTTAATACAGTTAGATGCATATGGCGATGTTTGATGGTGACAATTAGAAAGCTAGTAGAGCGATTTCGACTTTAATAGTCACCCGTCGCAACGGTCGAAATTCGACCGTAATTTAAATTAAAAAACTAAACTTCATATTGTCCAAAGTAGCACGAATATTTCTTAAATTCAAATAAAATAAACTGTAATAATTTTCAAGTTATTTTGAACGCACCCGTTAGATGAAAAAAGAGGTTTAATTTACTAAGCTGCATTTATAATGAAAAGCAGTTATTTTGACAAAGATATCAGTCATTTTTGACGTTATGTGTTTTCATAGTAAAACATTGTATGTTCTACTTCGTTTATCATGTATGTGTTTGTCTCAAATGCAACGTAATGTGTGTAATGTGTTTTAGTTAATTTTATGTATGTACACATTATTTGAAAAAAATATTAGCATTGCGCAACCCTTCTCTACATCAACTATAACTGTGCGTAATTACATACTCCGCCTGCGGCAAGTATCTTAAAAATCAAGTTTTTGCTTCACGTATAAATATATAGATTTGTTTAGTATTTTAGTCTGGCCGAAATACTTAAAAGAATAAACAAATTCGGAATTTAAAAAATGTTGATAATTGATTTTCACCTTCAACCTTGGTGAAGTGAACTGAAGTGTGAAGTACTTTGGGCTGACCGGGCGGTAAACGGTCTTACACCGAAGACGTAGGATATTCCCTTATAACTGGTATCATTAGTCTCATGTTTGTAGGAATTTAAATTATTATTTTTGCGACCTAAAATCATATAATATCAGTAACGCAATTTGAATATTTAAAGCAAGAATATTTACCAACATTTTTGCGAACAAACTATCTGATATCATCACACAAATGTGTGTATTTCAAATATTTACAGCCACATTCTAAACAAATACAAAAATACCTGTACAAATTTATATGCGTATGGAGCAGCCAACCACAATATGTTCCGACCAATATACGGGCGTTGTGGCATTTGGACGTGAATGATCGGTGGCACGCGACGTCTACGATATTATAGAATTTCGTACCGCATGGCTAAAATTGTTTATGTTGGACTTGGATACAAAAACATGTGAATTGGTTTTGTAGAAAATGGATATGTCTAAGAAAATAGGCAACAATAAAATTTAGACAAAGGAAACATACGTAAAAATTCGCCCAGAATAAACCCTAAAATCGTTTTTGCTTATCGAAAATCAAAGGTACCTAGGACCCGTTGTTGTTAAATGTTTTTGATTTAATCAAGAAATTACATAAAATTAAATTGTTTGTTATGATGCCTCTAAAATATATCCATTTATTCCTTGTTCTATTGATAAAATAAAATAGAATAATCTTAAGTATGCAAGTCTTCAAGGCAAGTAGTCAAGATGCATTTATCTTGTTTTTCGCTCACGTTTATTGCTTACTAGGCGACCCTACGACCTTCGTGCCGCCCAAAAGTCTAAAATAATCAGTGTTCCTCCACTATATTATGCATGTATTATAAATAAAAACTTTCCTATTGAATCACTCTATCTGTTAAAAAAAACTACATTAAAATCCGTAGCATAGTTTTAAAAATCTAAGCATACACAGGAACAGACAGTGCGAAGCAATTTTGTTTTATTCTATGCAGTAATTTCAAGCTTAAGGAATAATATGTACAAGTAAACGCACGATTACATTAAGTTCTTTTAATATTAGAAGCAGCAAACGAGCATGTAGTCTACCTAATGGTCAGTGGACACCACCGTCTGGAGCACCGTCTGGAACCTTGTGATAAAACACAAATAAATTTAATCCTAATTAAGATTGAGCGTGCATGAGTTGCTACTCTGAAGACTATGATGGATCATTTCAAAGATATACTTGTCTCTCTTTCACCTTGTAAACCAGAAATTGATAGCGCTTAACACTGCTATTATTGTGTGAAACAGATGTGAGGGTGGTGCGGCCAGAATCGAACCGCAAATGGTACTCCTTTACTTGCTTTCAACCCATTATTATCCCACTGCTGGGCACGGGTCTTCTCTCAGAGTGAGAGAGATTTTAGCCGTAGTCCACCCCGATGACCGAGTGTGAATTGGTGGACTTCACGCTCCTCTGACATTTTTTTAAAATAATTCTCGTGTGTGTAGATTTACTCACGATGTATATCTTCACCCTGCCGTAAAGTAGTGATAATTAATTTGTAATACATACATAATTTTTAGAAAAACCAGTAGAGCGTGCCTGAGATTTGTATCTCGGATCGAGGGCAAGTTTCAACCATTGGCCTATCACTGCTCCTCTTGGTTACTTAGATAATGCCCTTCGCTAAATAAAGAAAGAAACAGTAAGCAGCTCAGACACAATAAAAATCAATACAAAACTTTCCTGGGTTTAAAGTATTGCGTGGTTCTGCCGCTGACCGCTACTTGCCTACAGCTGCGACCGCAGACGAACGACGATAGAGCGCTATAGGCGCTAATGTTCTAAAACTTTTCTTTTTAGGTCTCATTTTAGGTTTTGGAACTTTTCAACCCACCTGGTACTTAGTGCTCACTATCGCCAACCGTTGTTGGTAACAAAGGAACAAAATTCGGAATATTAAAGATAATTGGATAAATTTTTAATCAAGTATCTTTTTTTCTGGTGATATGTCTAAAGTGCCGCTTAAGTCAATCTAACTGGTATTAGAATCCAAATATTTTAAAAAAATGGATCTTATATTACTCTTATCAGGTTCTTGTTTTTCAGCCTAGCGATAGATTCTTCCTAATTTAATTCGAGCAATTTTGACAAAGTTATGTATAAGAGTGTTGAATATAATTATATTATCCATAATATTTAGATCACTATACCATACTTTTAATGTATAGTAAAAAATACTTCGTTTATAAAAATGTTGGGCTGTGCGATGAGTCCGTCTTGAAAAGTAGGCAACATCACCTATCTACCCTTGGTAGATGCAGATGAACCAGCGTCACCACATCTTTATATGTAACGTCGATACTCTCTTCGGCCATTACAAGCATGCCAGGCGTGGTGAGTATTGGTAACATTGTTATTGGATCTGATTGAAGTAGCAAACGAGCATCCACCTGATGGTAAGTGGTCGCTGCCTCTTGGACATCTGTAAGCAACTTCATATAGAACATGGATGCTATCAGAAGTAAATCACAGATGCATTGCTTATCCCGAGGACTAAGATGGTCGCCTCAAATAAAAGTGTACCGGCTACGACATTCTTCCATCGAAACGCAAGAATTGCTTCACGCTAGAAATAGGTGTGACGGCGGTGCCTCCCCGCTCGAAATACACAGGTTATACCTCCTGGCAAAATTCTCGTTAGGGGAGGCCTACGTCCTACGTACGGATTGAAAAATTTGGTTGGAATATTAGGTGGCTGTTCTATTTATTAAAGAGGGTTTCATACAATATTTCGACGGCACCCTAGAATAAAATCGTATATATATGAAAAATTACCAATTTACAGTATGATTTGTTGATTGTAATAGTTGATTGTAATTGTTTTTAGGAACTTATTTAATAAGTTCCTAAATAGCTATTACAATGATTTTCCATAGATCGTCTTTCTTGGCGGAAGTAATCAATGTTTGTATGTCCACAAAATTACATACGATTTTGTTCTGTTCTCTGTGTGTTCTGTTTTGTGTTCTTGCCTGTCGATTTGTTAAATAATCGTCCAAAAGGTATCCAAAATACTCGTAACTTACCAAGTCATGGCAAAGTCTAACTAAATAAAGGCTAAATAAAAAGTGAAAGATGTTGTTTTAGGCAACTAGCGAACAAATCTTAATTGGCACGTTCACAAATTCAAATCAGTTTCCCATTGCGGTAAACAGAATACATTTAGAAATACGTGCCTTATCTGTGAATGAAGTATAAATAGCGCATTTTCAAAATGGCGCCCAAAATTTGTTAGGGACATATTTACAACTGTTTAATTATACTGAACATAGACTTAAATTCAATATGCGCTCTTAGATGTATAATGTGTATATCTTTCTGTAAATGTACTTAGACCATTTGTTAATTAAACAATGGTATTAAAACGGTAAAACGAGAGCAGTGATAGCCTAATGGTTGAATCTTGTTCTCTCGATTGGGAGGTCCAAGATTCAAACCCAGGCACGCACCATTAATTTTTCTAAAATTATGTTCGTATTAGAAATCAATTAACACTACTTTTCGGCGAAAGAAAACATCGTGAGGAAACCTACACACCCGAGACTTCTTAAAAAAAAGTTCTGGTAGGTGTGTGAAGTCCACCAATTCGCACTTGGCCAGCGCAGTGGACTATGGCCTAAACTCTCTTATTCTAACAGAAGACCCGTACCCAGCAGTGGCACAATAATGGGTTGACGAGAGGTTGAAACGGTTATTTCGATTTCCAAGGACGATAACTTGCCGTAATTTATTCTGGTTTTATATAAAAATTGTGTTTGTATGAAAAACGTTTAAACTAACAGCGTATTATTTTGAATTTTTTGTGAAAATAATGAATACCCACCTATCATTGTGTAATAAAAATAATACTTTAATTTACTTTAAAATACTTCGTTTCATCATTGCTCTTGTTAATCTTGTTCTAACTCATTTAATTTTTTTCGTGTCATACTGAACGATCAAATAAAATATGAAATTGTATATTTAAATTGTTTACCGTTGAAATGACGAAAGGGCATGTAGTCAACTTGATGGTCAGTGGTCACTGCCGCAATGGTTGTCGTTTCTCCTGTGTCGTGGGTACCATATACACACTCAAGACGAAAACACAAATACCCAGACCCAGAACAGGAATCTAAACTCATCATTCAGATACATGTCTGGCCGGTAATCGAACCCGGGACCCACTGCGCGTTAGACCGGTATGGTTATCGCTCCGCCACGCGAGTCCTCCAGATGAAGATGGACCAGCATCAGCAGCATCTTTCTATGTAACATCGATACTCACTTCGGCCACTAACAAGCATGCCAGGCGCCATCTATTCTATCTTCTATTTTCTATTGTTCTATCGTTCTTCTATCCGAATTGCCTAATTTAAAAAGTGAGCTGGTAACCACACTTTTTCATAGCCTGATTAACGATAGAAATAGATGTAGCGGTGATGGTACCTCCCTCGTACAACCATGTACATTCCACTTCCTTGATCATCAATTTATTTTCGTTAATTACGTACGTTATTATACAACTGACAAATTTACTCCAAGTCGTATCTATTGATTTAATTCCATTCCCACTACCTATACCACGAATGCAAACAATTTCTGATAAGGCTCCAACTTTATGAAATACGCTTGATTATATTTGAAACTAGTTAACGTTTATTGGACGGTTACCTTAGGGAAATTTCGTGTACAAAATTACAAGTTTTCGTGTTAATAAAAGCGCTCGAGGTGAGGTTTTGGGCTTAAAACGTCTAGTAGACGAATAACTATTAGGGTAGCGCTAAGTAACCGTACACCGGATAAACACCTCTGTTTAGTTGAATAACACTTCGGTATTTATAATGTGCGTCTATAACGCTACCTTGTAGTATATAACACAGTTATCGACATTTTTGCGAAATTCAGTTTTTGTCGGTTTAGAATGATATCTGCACGTGGATAGAGGAAAATAGCAATTAGTGGGAAGTTAGTTAAAATTTAAAGAAAAATGTTCTCGCATTCCAATGCAAGGGCATTGGAATGCGAGGACTATCGCTTAATCTATGGAGAGATACTTAGTTGTTCATTTACGTTGTTTTATAATAATATTGTTTATTTATGTATGAGGTTGGATGAGGAGGAGGAGGATGTTTTTTACGGTAAAAATGGGCTGTCTACGTAGTTTAGAAGTTAAGCGTTACAAACAATTTCATCAAAGATTTTTTTTAATTAGTGCAGAGGCCAATTAATCAAAACTTAAAATAAAATTTATGTCACAAAAAAAAACACATGATCTTAAGCAATAGTTTATTTTTTTTACCTTTGGGAAGTCGGTTAAAAATACAAATACTCACGTAGATGATAGTAAAAATATAGGGAAATAATTTGTATTTGATGTGGGATCAATCACATATTCATATTATACCTTTGTTAAATTATTGAAAACGCTATTTACCCTGTCGAAGGATCTGAAGTATTATCACAATTGACCTGAGTTCATACTACTACTGATCTCTCCCCGATAATTCACTTTGATTGAAATAGTACTGGACAAGTATGACCTACCCAGATCAAATTGTAGTATTGAATCCAACAAGAACAATTCACCAACGCGGCAACGTTTAGTTAAAAAATGGTAATCATTCGTACAGTTTTAAAAGTAGATTTTTACACGACTTTCAAACGTGTGCTAACACTAGTCACAAAAGGCATGTTTAACGGTAAGAAATAAAGGAGTAAAAGGTTGAAATCATATACGACCTGCCGAGAAAAAGTTTAGCGATATTTAAAAGCGTATTCGTAGCGGAATGAAGTTTACGGGAAAAATGTTGTAAAATTTACATTTGCCGGAAAAAATCTGATTCAAAGTTCTGCGGCCAACACTGCGCTGCGCAAAGTATCCTTTATTTGAAGTCGGTTAAAATAAAAATATGGAGTTTTCAAGAGTACCCATACAGTTATTAGGTAAAGGAATAAATGATCAATTATGTCCTTACACGATTATAGGTGCTACATATATAAAAGTGCGCTAACACACAGATCATATATTAACACCTACATTTTGATAAATACTTGGCCGGGAAATAAATCTGGATCCAGTATTATCACTATTATTACCCCTTTGCTACTCATAGCGGTTTACCAATAGCTTGACGCTACTACTAAATGCTAATACGAATAATTGTCAGTCCCTAAGTTTCATGATTATAATAGGTGTACTCCAAACAAAAATGAAAAGGTCAATTTAACCTGTTGCGTAAATGAAAATCTGACACGACCGAAAAATTTGTTCCAACCCACGAAGAAGTACAAATGAAGGAAAAAACACTCAGAATTGAAATTAACCTATTATTTCATAAAATGATTATTGATGAGACAATCTACCAAATAATAAGTTATTACTGCGGTCTATCTTTTAACGAAACTGTACTGTACTGCCACTACTTCAAGAATCGTAGAATTTTCAAGGTGGTAGAACCAGTGTAGTTTGACCGGGGAAGTACCACCGCCTCACCTATTTCTAGCGTGAAGCATTTCTTGCGTTTCGGTAGAAAGTTGTGGTTGCCGGCACACTTTCACATGAGGCAACCATCATAGTCATAGTCCTCGGGAGTAGCAACGCAGCTGTGATTGACTTAAGATGGAAGCCATGTTCTGTATGTAGTTGATTACAGATGTCCATGGGCGGCAGTGACCACTTACCATCAGGTGGACTGCAAGCTCGTTTGCTACTTCAGTCAGATAAAAAAAAAATCGGGGTAAAACATTTTTTTGTATATGTGTATATTACCACTCTTCTCAAACCAGAATACAGTAGGCCTTAACTTTGATAAGAAATAGGCCTGACGGTGATGCCTCTACAACGTCGCTATATATTTTATTTTAGCATATTTCGGTCTAGAATTTATGTTCAAATACAATGTGGTGGTGGTTTAATAGATAATGTAGATTACCTACCTATTTGTCTATTTTCTTTAACATCTATTCTTAAATTCCCAAAAGCTTTTTGTGGAATCTTTTATACAAATAAATACATTCTCAGTAAAGTCTGAACATATAAAGGTTCGCACAAATTCAAACAAAACTAAGTTTGCAAATCTCTCTGTGCTCGTAATTATTCGAGTAAAGTAAACACGGTTCTATTAGAGGTTTTTTCATAAAGTTATCAGAATTGAATTCGACGGAAACGATATTTATTATCGAGAATACGATTGGAAGATACGTTTACGAAATTGTAAGCTCTAGAATGTTAGGTTGTAAGATTATTTTAAAACTTAAAAAAAATCCACAGTGAAATATTTAATTGTCGCATGTATATGATGTGATGAGATATAATATAACGAGATAAGATGGTGGTACGATGAATGGATAGAGCAGTGATGGTTGAATGCCCTCTCGATCGGGAGGATCGAGGTTCAAATCCCAGTAGAACCAACCACCACAAGGGAAGTACCACCGCCACACCGGCACACTTTCACATGAGGCGACCATCGTAGTCCTCAGGAGGAGCAACGCATCTGTGATTGACTTCAGATGGAACCCATATTCTGTATGAATTTGATTACAGATGTCCATGGGCGGCAGTAGCCACTTACCATTAGGTGGACTGCATGCTCGTTTTCTACTTCCGTCAAATAAAAAAGAAAAAATAAGAAACGCAAGGAAATACTTCATGTTAGAACTAGGTGTAATACGTTAGAATCGATAGACTTCACACACCTCTGAGAACTTTTTTTTAAAGAACTCTCGAGTGTGTAATTTTCCTCACGATGTTTTTCTTCACCGTATAGAAGTGATAAATTAATTTCTAATACGCACACAATTTCAGAAAAACAGTGGTGGGTGCCTGGGATTTGAACCTCGGACCTCCCGATCGAGAGGGCAAGTTTTCAACCATTAGGCTATCACTGCTCTTGAAAATTAGTATGAGTACTTAGACATTAAATTCGTGTATGAATTACATTCTAATAAACAGCCTAGTTCTGTAAGCGGTAAAGTTAGACATTTACTATTATTGCAAGCAATAATTAACGCAGATAAGTTATCGCGCTCGCAACTATTCAAACATCGTGTGTTGTTATTATCGTAACACGATTTTACTTGTGTACATTTTATTTTGGAACAATCGAAATTGTAATGTATCGAAATTTGTATCCGTGATATTTTACAGAATAGCAGTACTGTTCTGTTTTCCTAGAAGAAGAATTTATTCTTTCAAGTTTTGTGAGTTACGACTTTAACGGCTAGTGCACATAAACAGATGGTGTGTTCTTAAGGTAATACTTATTTTTCAGATTAGTTAGATACTTAGATATACTTTATGTACATATATGGATATAGTATTGGCATTCGGATTCGTTTGCCCAGAAATATCAAGGTAGATTTAAAAAAAAACAATACGACTTTACTTATTATTCCTTGGAGTACGTTTAAATAATTATACGTGTAATGCATCGATGTAAATTCCAAAATCTATATATTAATACGTGAAGCAAAAACTTATGAAGCATTTTAAGTAATATGCCGCGGACGGATTAGTATGAAACGTAGAGAAGTGAACGTAGAGAAGGAGTGCAGAATGTTATTTTTTTTTCAAATAATGCTTAAAATATACATAAAATCAACTAAAAACACATTACACACACTACCATCCATTTGTCACAAACATATAAATAATAAACGAAATAATTCAATGTCTTACTATGAAAACACATAACGTCAGAAATGTCAGTGTCGTTGTCAAAATACCCGCTTTTGTTTTTAAATGCAGTTTAGCTAATTAAACCTCTTTTTAGATTTCACGGATCCGTTCAAAATTATTTGAAAATTATTACATTTTATTTGAATTTGAGAAATATTTGTACTACTTTGGACAGTATGAAGTATAGTTTTTTAATTTAAATTACGTGGAATTCAGACCGATGTGACGGGTGACTAGTAATGTGAAATATGCTCACTATTGGGTATAGGTTTTTTATTCTTCTAGGGAACTATAGTGCTCACAATCCATACTAATATTATAAATGTGAAAGTGTGTTTGTTTGTTCCTCTTTCACGTCGCCACATAGCTTTTATATGATATGGTTTATATGCTGGGAGATAGTTAGGAGGGTGGAGAGTGACGTAGGCTACTTTTTACCGCGCTCTCTCATTCCCATTAGAATATCGATTTTTTGTTATTTGATACATATTTAGTAGTTCCAGACGTCGTTAATAGATTAGTTATTAAAATTCAATTGCAAGTTCTGTATCACGCTAACAAATGCTAATGTTATTTCCCCTTGACAATGCGGGCGAAACCGCGGGTAAGAGCTAGTACCATATATACCTACCGAAAATAAAGGAAATATAAAAAAATACGTGAACTAAATTGTTTTAATCATTTTCCATTACCCACACAGGAACGTTGTGAAATCTCTCTTTTAACGCTTTACAATAGACGGGCTGTATATTTTACTATTTTGTTTTAAAAATTGCGGTGTAGGCGGAAATAACTTTTGAAAAGGTCAAATATTAAAGCTTTTGTGTTGATCAAAGCAACGCTTGGGACTTATCTGTTTAGGGTTGTTCTTTTTTAAATGTAACTTTTGTTATTAAAATTCATTAAATTTCATGTTTACATTCTGAGATCCACGATGACGTCGAATCTCAAAAAACAAGAAATATAAACGTAGTCTCTATAAATAAATGTTTTATATTTAGAAGCAAATCCTGCTAATCTGCAGTAAAAATATATGCTTAGTTTAATTCAGTACAAAGTAGTATAATTGATAATAAGGTGAAGTATAATGTACATTGTACTGAATTAATCAGATGAATTGCATAGGCTCGTATCGTAGAAAATAAATTCCGAAAAATAAAAAATATAATATTTGTTGTAAAATTGTCCAAATAAAAAAAATGCAATATACACAAGATGTCATGTCGATTATTCTTATTCACACTAGTTAATTCTTTTATCAAGAGTGTCACAAGAAGATGTCTTTAGTACATAATAGAACTACAATGACATACTACTTATGCTCTAAAGGATTTAGAATTCCGTTTGGTATGATATTTATGTTTACTATACTAGTATTAGATAATGAAAATAAGATATATTTTTCAATGTAATGTTATCTGAGGACGAGCGTTTAATTGGACTAGTCGCAACGGTCGAAATTCGACCGTATTTTAAATTAAAAACTAAACTTCATATTATCCAAAGTAGCACGAATATTTCTCAAATAAATTATAATAATATTCAAGTTACTTCGAACACACACCTCAAGGGTAAAAAGAGGTTTAATTAAGTACCTAAGCATTTAAAAGGAATAGCGGGTATTTTGACAAGACATCTGACAGTTTTGACGTTGTTTTTTCATAGTAAGACATTGAATGTTCTATTTCGTTTATTATGTATGTGTTTGTGTCAATAGCAATGTAGTGTGTATGGTGTGTTTTTGTTGATTTTTTGTGTTTTATGCATTATTTGAAAAAAATATTAGCATTGCGCAATTCTTCTCTACATCAACTTTTTATTTATTTATTTACACTTTATGCGCCAATACAAAAATTGTAGTATAATAGGCGGACTAAGTGCTAAAAAGCATTCTCCACTATAAGCGTGCGTAACTTCACTCCTTCGTCTGCGGCAAATATCTTAAAAACGAATCACAAATTTTTGCTTCACGTATTAATATATAGATATTTACTGAATCACCCACTGATGTAAAGATTTTTTTCTTTTATTTTCAACAGAATCGTTCTAAAAAACAGGCTACTTCTGTGGAATGGTAAAGTTAACCAAATAGTGTTATTGCGAGTAATATTTAACGCAGATATTTTATTGCGCCACAGCTATTTTCGTTTCACTAAGTTTCATAGAAACGGTATTGCTTTGAAGTTTGGTATGGAAATAGAATGATTGAGAATTCTGCGAATGGAAATATGTGATACAAATAGTCGATTATTTATTATTAAAGAGAATATTTAACGGAATGCAATTACAATTATTGTATGACTATTTCACACCATGGCCTTATGTACAGTATGACATGGTGTAGTGGTAAATCAGTATTGGAAAATTCCATATACTCGTATATAAGGCGTCTCAAAGACACTCCTAGGCAATATCTTTCCAAACGTATAGATGTATCACTACATAGTATTAAACAAAGTCGCTTCCCCCTGTCAGTCCCTCTGTATGCTTAGATCTTTAAAACTACGCTACGGATTCAATGCAGTTTTTTTAATAGATAGAGTGATACAAAAAAAATTTTAAACAAAAAATACAACCGACTTCCATGCCACATAAAAGTAAAAAATAATTTAAATACATGTTGGTTTAGAGCAAACACAGTTCTTAGTATAGTCCCGAAGTCGGCGCTTACCAGATTTTGCTGGATCATGACGAAACTACATGTATCTTATATGAGCGCCGACTTCGGGACTATGTACTAAGAACTGTGTTTGCTCTAAACCAACATGTATTTAAATTATTTTTTACTTTTATGTGGCATGGAAGTCGGTTGTATTTTTTGTTTAAAATTTTTTTTTTCACGCTTTTCAGTCACGATAAAATCAGTTATGACTGTTGCTAGTCGTCCGCTAACCGGATGACTTAAATTAAATATTCGTCCGATTTTCGGATGAATAAAATTATGTGCTGACGTCATCATATAAAAATAGACTTCTTTGACACAACCGGTCGGGGGCGCTACCGCGCCCCCTCCCTTAGATTCTGAATTGGAAAAATCTGTTCGAACCTAACCTAACCGAATAAAACAACTTTTTCTGAGTAAACATTTATTTAAGGAATAGACCTATAATTATCAATATTTAAAGTGGAAAAAGTAATATAAACCTTATACCTAACTAAGAGTATAATTCAACTGATACTGATAAAAATAACCCATCCAATTTAAAAAGGTTGGTAGTACTCTTGCATCTTTCAGGTAATTGTATTCAAAGTGGAATTTTTGATCATAATTATATCCTCTCCGAAACTCATTGTTGGTATTGTGAACAACAACATTATGTATACGTAAGCACAATATGGCCGATGCCTATGGTTTAAACTTGAAGGACCCCAGCATTATCAGGGTTGAGGAGTTGAAGGTCAAAATTATCATGTCATATCTTTGCTTAGTAATCTCATTACATATACGTAAGCACCATATGGCCGATGCTTATGGTTTAAACTTGCAGTACCCTGCATCATCAGGGTTGAGGAGTTGAAGGTCAATTTTCTTATTATACGTCTTTGCTTTGTAAATATATTACATATCCATAAGTATCAAATGGCCAACGCCTATGGTTTAAGCCTGCAGTACCCCTGCATCATCAGGGCCGAAGAGTTGAAGGTCAAAATTATCATGTCATATCTTTTCTATGTAATCTCATCGCATGCACGTAAGCAACAGATCCCCAACTTCTATGGCTTGGGCTTACAGTACCCTGCATCATCAGGGTTGAGGAGTTGAAGGTCAACTTTTTTATCATACGTCTTCGCTTTGTAAATATATTACATACCCATAAGCATCAAATGGCCAACGCCTATAGTTTAAGCCTGAAGTACCCCTGCATCATCAGAGTTGAGGAGTTGAAGGTCAAATTTTTCATCTTATATCTTTGCTTAGTAATCTTATCAGATATACGTAGCGATCATGTAGCTAACGCCTATAGTTTAAGCTTGAAGCACCCCAGCATCATCAGGATTGAGGAGTTGAAGGTCCAATTTTCCACCGTATACAACCATTTTTCTAATGTTTTACCTTACATTTTTTTAAATATCATTTTGAATGCGTAAGATTGAAATAGCTAAGTTTTATGGCTCAGGCATTCAATACCCCTGCATCATCAGGATTGAGGAGTTGAAGGTCCAATTTTTCGTCGTATACCTTTGCTTAGCAATGTTATTACAAATCCGTGGGCAACAAATGTCTAACGTTTATGGTTTAAGCCTGCAGTACCCCTGCATCATCAGGGTTGAGGAGTTGAAGGTCAAATTTGTCATCGTACATCTTTGCCTTGCTATCTTATTATATATCCGTAAGCACTAAATGGCCATCACCTACGGCTTGGGCTTACAGCACCCTGCATCATCAGGGTTGAGGAGTTGAAGGTCATTTTTTTATAATATGTCTTTGCTTAGTATTGTTATAACATAACCATAAGCACCAAATGGTCAACCCCAATGGTTTAGGCTTGAGGCACCCCTGCATCATCAGGATTGAGGAGTTGAAGGTCAAATTTTCATCACATGTCTTTGCTTAGTAGTCTTGTTACATATATGTAAGCACGAAATAGCTAATGTTATAGTTTAGGATAGCTGTAACCCTGCATCATCAGGATCGAGGAGTTGAAGGTCAAATTTTTCGTCAACCTTTATAAGCATAGATATATAATACATATTCCAAGTTTCATAAGAATCGATTCGGCAGAAGCCGAGTTATCTCAAATTATCTAAAAAACTTGAGGAGTGGTGGTGGTTTCCACCCCATAACTCAAAGAGTTAAGCATCACAGCATACCCATGTCCAAGAGAAAAAGTTGCGTGACAAAATTTCCTATCAAATGAAAGAAAGAAAATGGAAATCGGTTTATAAACACCCAAGTTATTCAAGATTTTAAGAAACCGACATTTTCCAATTTTCCGGGAAAACCGCCGGAAGGTTTTCATTTTCCTCAATATGGGACTGCCTGTGAAACTAGTCGCATACAATGTCGTATGAATCGTGTCGGTAGGTCGACGATTTCTAGCCATTTCGCCCGAACATACATAAAAAAAAAAAAAAAAAAAAAAAAAAAATATACGTGACGAATAGATAACCTCTTTCCTTTGGGAAGTCGGTTAAAAATGAAAGTTTATATGTCTTATTATGCATAATATAATTAAGGAAAACTGATAATTTTAGATTTTTGACTTTTAAGTGGAACGAAGTTCGCGGGGACAAGTGGTTAGAAATAAATGATCACTTGCTTTAATGTTCTCCCAGGTTACTGGTAGTTGAATCCTTTGAAGTTCGAATCTTCAGGTACCATCGCCCTAAATGTTTCTATTAACTATTAACAGCAGTGCTATGTTTTGGTTTGAAGGGTGTATTGCGGAAAATTTGCCTATCTTAATCGTTCCAAGTTAGTCATTAGATAGGATGCATATGCTAGTTTATTTGTATCTTAACAAAAAATGGTGATAAAAACTATCATTCGGTTTTTTTTGACCTGATGGTAAGTGGTCACTGCCGCCCATGGACATCTGTAATCAACTTTATACAACATAGGTTCCATCTGAAGTCAATCACAGATGCGTTACCATTCCCGAGGACTATGATTGTGGCCTCATATAAAAGTGTACCGGCAACCACACAATATACAATATACACGTCTAAGCATTCTTTGTCCACCAATTCGCACTTGGCCAGCGCGGTGGGCTATGGCCTAAACTCTCTCATTCTGAGAGAAGACCCGTGCTCAGCAGTGGGACAAAATGGGTTGACGAGAGACGCATTGTTTTAGAAGAAAACTTCATACATGTAAAAAGTTTCCTAATCCGGAATTGGTAACTAGGGTAGAGGGCGCTTTTCATTTAGAGCAGAGGAGACTCATGTCCAGAATTGGAACAGTAATGGATTGACGATGATTCATTAACGATGACTGCTGATTCGAAAGGCACTTTAATCCGTCAATCTGCACGGACTCGTCGATGATATTAGTCACTAGCCACTGGTCACAACGGCGATACCCTACTTTGTGAATTGTTAGAGGTTGATAAAGGCTTAGAAATAAAAATGAAGTAATATAAATTTAATTATTTCTTTTTAATGATAGTGAGATGTGAGATGATAGTCTTCTTATCCATACTAATATTATAAATGTGAAAGTGTGCTTGTTCCTCTTACACGTCGCCACATAGCTATCATATGATCATATGAATATAAATAAGAAAAAAAGACAAATCCGCTGAGTTTCTTGCCGGATCTTCTCAGTTGAGGTCGTATTCCGATCCGGTGGTAGTGTAAGAAAAAAATGTAACTGACAATTTGTAAGTGCCCCCGCAGGCCTATACAAAATAAAGACATTTCATTTCATTTCATATGATATGGTTTATATGCTGGGAGATAGTCAGGAGGGTGGAGAGTGACGTAGGCTACTTTAGGCCGTAGGCCGTACTGTAGGCCGCGCTCTCTCATTCAAATGAGAAAATCGATGATTTGTTAGTTGATACATATTTAATAGTTCCAGACGTTAATAGATGACATTAGTAAAATTCATTTGCAAGTTCTAAACCACGCTATCAAATGCTAATGTTAATTTCCTTTGACCGCTTTGCTTTCACATATATAATAATACTGGCTCTTACCCTTTGCCGCGGGTAAGAGCCGGTATTATTTTATATGTGAAAGCTTGTGACGATGAATGAGTGTCTGTTAGCCATTAATATCATATCTGTGACTTCAGATAAAACCCTTGTTCTTTATGAAGTTGGTCAGAAATGACCATTGGCGGCAATGACCACTTACTATCAGCCATAATGCATGATCACATATCGTCAACCCATTATTGTCCCATTGCTGGGCACGGGTCTTCTCTCGGAACGAGAGAGTTTTTAGGCCATAGTTCACCGCGCTGCCCAAGTGCGAATTGGTGGACACATAATCACATCGTCAACCCATTGTTGTCCCACTGCTGGGCACAGGTCTTCTCTCGCAATGAGAGAATTTTAGGCCATAGTGCACCGCGCTGGCCGAGTGCGCATTCGCACTGTCCACCACACTGTTCGCAATCACATACTACATCAAAATTATAAAAAAAATGATAAAGGAGGATTTCTTATTAGTAAAACTTTGTGCCAACTACAGTCTTCGATTACGCATATCTTCTCTACCCGTCATTACAGCGCTTCGATGCTATTTAAACGTCCGAAGTTCAACGAACACATCCGAAGTAAGGAACCTGATACGTAACTACGATCTAAACTTGTAACAGAATATACAAAATGCACGAGTATAAAGTTATGCAAAGGTAGTGCAAAGTTGTTGAAACTATAGAATGTTACAGCCCCTTGTAACGCTGACGGCGAGTAGTTAACATGGATATCCTCGGAACTGCGAAACTGCAACATGTTATATTATATACTCGTATAGACCACTATACGAGTAGATATAATAGTAAGCATATATAGTACTAATAGTAAGCGATATTTATACGGTTTGAGCACCATGAAATCAAGTTGAAATATTCAAATGATTTTCAAGGTGGTAGACCAGTGTAGTTCGATCGGGGAAGTACAATCGCTACACCTATTTCTAGCGTGAAGCATTTCTTGCGTTTCGATAGAAGGATGTGGTTGCCCGCACACTTTCACATGAGGCGACCATCATAGTTCTCGGGAGTAGCAACGCATTTGTGATTGACTTCAGGTGGAACCCATGTTCTGTATGTAGAAGATTACAGATATCCATGGGCGGCAGTGACCACTTACAATCAGGTGGACTGCATGCTCATTTGCTACTACAGTCAGATAAAAAACGCTAAATTTTAAGTATATATAAACGGTCGAAAATTCAACCATTTAGCAACATTTATATTTGATATTAGACGACTATTATCGCGAAATTTATACATTTTACTATGTGACGGGTACTCAAGAGCTTGGCCGTGTCTACGATCCATGCTAATACAACGAAATATTATCAAAGAAAAATTCAACAACCTCATATTGTGAGTACTCGATACATAGTAAAACGATAATACTGCTGTTAAAAATGTAGATAAATCACTTAAAAGCGAACGGACAATATGTTCCTTAAACGGTATTAAATAAGTAGTACCTACTACATAATCCGTCAAGAACATACAATATTATACAATACTATTTTTTTTCTAATCAAAAATAGATAGCAAAGAAACATAATTTAAGGTATAACAAGCGTTTTTATCACCAACATAAAAACATTTTTAGAGTGGTTGAAAGAAAAAAAATCCGACCTCATAAAACAACATACTGACAGTAAGTCAGTGTGTCAGTGTGTATTACATACATACAGTGTGTATTATATACATTATATTACTTTTCATATACAAAGTGTAATATTAGGGACTAGTAGCGGATAAATTCAGCGCATATAGGTCAAGACGGCTGTATATTGTAAGTAATAAAAGCCTCTCACTAAATGTTCTCATTAACTCGGCGCCCTCTAGTGGCTTTATTTACTAAATTACGAATAGGACACGAGCGTCATATTTCGAAAATCTCAAGAAATCAAATATTAACTCAAAATTGCGCCTTAC